>VXBJ01007802.1:3564-155378 GCA_013400055.1 Nycticryphes semicollaris
TTTTTCAGAAGTGTTTCAGATGGAACTTTTGTTTAAACAAGGTTTTTGATGGCTGTATAAAATCAACATGATACAGGTTTAGGTCCAGTCCTTGTCAGGTGCAAATGTGTTGTACTTCAGCCTGCCATTTTAGTAGGTAAAGGAGGTGAAACGCAGGACTTGAGCATCTCTGGATGGTCTCCTGAACTTCTAAAATTCTGTTTGTTTAATAAAGGTCTTGCATCCGGCTTTAATATGAGAGAACATTTTGCATTTTAGAACTTGAGCGGCAATTTTGGCTGTGATGGGTGGGACAGAATATCCTGCCACATTTCTTTTGTAGCCTGAGCAACTATTCAGTGAGAAGGTTTGTTTTGTTAGCAAAATATGACATCAGATAACTACAGAAAGAAGTTTAAAGAAGTCATTTTTATTCAACAAAAACAGGTGTATTTCCTAAAATACTGTGTAGTTTTTGTAGAATTTACAGATGAATACTAATTCTTCTGAAGGTAAATAATTATGAACATAGTCATGATCTTGCTAGAAGCTTTTTTTTTTTAAGTGCTTGTCAATATGAGAGAATTGAACAGCTGTTGTAAGATATGTAACTCATCCAAATTCTAAGAACACAGAAGCAGTATGGAGGAAACAACCTTTTCTTCCACTTCTAGTTACATCATCACTTCTTAGTACTTCTCTGGGTTGACTTTCTATATTGTTTTTCTTCAGGATGTTTCCCAGTAACTACAAAGACACATCCTGGATAGAACATTGATGTTCTATAAATTATTTAAAGTCAGATAGACTCTTTTGACACTAATAGAATTCTTTAAAAGTACCTCTTAAGTTGTACATGGGGAATGTATTTAGACTAACCCAGAAGGTCAGATTTTAAGTGCTTGTGTTCTAGATCTCTGTTGGAAAAAAAAATCCTAGTGAGGATCAAAACAAGTTCTAAACTCTTTAGCATTTATTATATCTTTGGAAATGGAATGCACTTTGGTAGAAGCTATCATCTTGCTTATAGTTCACATGTTTGCAAAAATAAATATTGACAGAACTGAGCGTTTAAAAATTGTTCTTAAGCTTCCTCAGATCATGATAATCTTGTTTACCTGTACTATTCTGAAGTTGGTGCTCAAAGAGGTAGAGGAAGGAGGGGTAATAGGGCAATCACTGTGACTCTCAAGTACTGTTTTTGTCTGTGTTAAATGGGGGTGTTTTTGCTTCTAATTGCCTCAGAGATGTTACTGCCTGTTCCTGGCACTTGCTGATCTACATAGAAGATACATCTTAACTAATCATCAGAGCACTATTTAGATTTTTGTTGCTGTCCACTCCTATTGATTTTTTTTTTTCCATTTGCAGCTTATATGCTTTCTACCTCTCGTTAAATTACACTTAAAAACCTGAATAATTCGAAGTGAGATGTCTGTAAATCAGTAGACACCATTTCCATGTCGATGTACCAGGCTTTCTCTTTAACCAAAAAGAAGGTATTTGTGGTTTGATAGAGGGGATAAAACTTTCTCCATAGAGGAGAAGGGGAAGTAGATTTTTTCACAACTGAAGGTAATTACGTTGTTTTAGAGTTAAGTGAGGTAGCTTCTTGAACATCTAAGCTGAAGAGGGCAAAGAGCACATCAGGCCACCTTCAATCTTGGCTTCCTATGCAGTCTTCTGGGATAAGTATTCATAATGCCTACATAAGGAACTCATCATGTGAATGGCTTTATACTTCCTACTGATTGGAAAAAAAACCACCCCTGGTGTCACAAATAAATCTGTTGAAATGAAGAAGGCAAAAGTCTAAAGAACCACAGAGTATAAAGATATTTATTTTTATTCCAGTGATGATTTTTGGCCGTTACTTCTATGCATTGCTATTTGCAGTCTGCTGACAGATGGAAAAGAAAACTCTGTCTCTAATGTACGAAATTTGTTATCTAGGTAGAACTTGTAAGCCACATTGTCTCAAATCAAATAGCAGAACTTAATTCCTCTTCAAGTAAACAACATACTCTCCATTTCCATTTTTAACTTCTCTTTTCGTGCCAGTCAGTGAAACCAAAAAGAATACTGGCTGCTGGAAGGAGTCTTATCAGGCTATATCTTAAATATAGTTCCTGAAGTGTGGTTGCAGTGTCATCATTTTAGCTGCTGCCTTTCTCTCTCTCTTCTCTGCCTCCCTCTTCCCCACTGAGATTGGCCTGAGTGTAATATTTCTGAATGTTATGGGAAGTGGCTCTCCATCCTCTTCACAGCAAAGCATTTAAAACAGCAGCGATGTAACTATTATTTGACATTTAGGCTGAGCCTGTACTTCCTTGGCTTCACGTAAGTGTTTTCTTTTTTCCTAGAGCCTAAAAGGACCTTCTTGAAGGCTAATTGTACTTCATTGATAGACCCTTTATTTTGCTACCATCTTTTATTCCCATCCTACCTGTTTTATTTTTTTATTTACTATTTGATTCTCTAAAAAAAATAATTCTGATGGTTGAGTTATGTACAGCCAGACTGGTCAAATCTTTGCATCCCCCACCCTATAATCATAAGGTTGATTAGCCAAAGTGATGAATAAGAGAATGTGGATGTTGAATACATTACTTAATCTCGCTTTGCCCTACACTTGCATTTGTAAAATAGAGACTGAAATACAAAACCACGCAGAACGCTGAAGCTTAATGCATGTTGGTAAATCACTTACAATTGCCAAAAATACTACAAAAATACCTTGTTAATGTTATCTGAATTATGTCATTGTTTGGTCAAAAAATAGAATCAAAAGTGTTCTTGCTTGTGCTGCTGGATTTATGACTCAACATGTTGTTTTCCAGCTGTGATGGTCTTACAACATGCTAAAGTTGGTAGGGGTCTGTGTTTTGATAGCATTGGTGCAGCATTTTATTATTAATCAAAGACAAAAACATTTCTGGTCCAAGAATTACAGAGCATGTTACATACTTGCTATATAGAGTTAAATTTCTCTTCCCTTGTTCCCCAAGTAAATTGCAAATTAACACTAATAAATCACATTGCAGCTGTTGGTAAGAAGTGGAAGTATTTTAATAATTAAATAGTTCTTTTCAGCCACCCTCCCTCCCCCTCTTCCTTTTTTTATGTGGTGATTTTCTAGACTCCAAATCAGCGTGTCTCATGCAGGCTACCTATAATATATAGTTGTTTCAAATCAGCTTTACTTACTGAGCTTTTTCTAGTAATGGAGCTCTGTCAGCAAAAAGCATATGCACCAGCAAATGATGAACGATGGACTTGTGTCAAATGGAAGCTTGAAAGGTGCTTCTGTCGTTAGATGGATTAGTCTGAACCAGGAGTTCAAAACTCCTCAAGTGTAATTGTTTCAGAGAAAAGGTATCCCTGAATTGATAGGGGAGGGTGAGCGCTGAGAGTCGGAGGAAGAGCGTCTTCGTCAGATGAAAGTGAGGGTTTACTAATCCACAAGATGGATAGGCTTTGTTGTCATGAGATTGCTTGCATGATATTTCTGCATTTTCTACTTCTTTTTATTTTTTTTAATGTGAAATTTGTAAAGATTTAATATTGTGGCACTGAAACATACTGATATTTTGTGATCTTTTCTTAAAAAATTAGCAAGCTGAGGTCTGGTTACGTGGGTACTGGCAACAGTAATTTCAAAATAATATCTGTTATATTTTTCATGCACTTTCTAAAAATGTTGGTTCTTGTTTCAGCAATCATTGTGTTATCTATGAAACATCTTAAATCTGCTATACTTCTATCAGTTACAGGCTAAGATAATTAGAGATAAATATTTCAATGCAAAACATTCTTGTATAAACTGTAAATTGCAATTTATAAATAGTATTCTAATACTGTAGTTCATTGTTAAATGTAGTGTGCTTTTATGTTGTTATTTTGTAAATCTTATCAGGAAGAAAAAAATATACCGGGGAAGTAATTTACATTAGGAGTTAAACTTTTGAAATATTTTCCCTGATTTTTATATATCGTTTTGGCGGTGCTTTAAATGGGTGTGCCAGAAGTGTGTTCAACAAAAGAATAACTATAAGCAGGGAGGCTTTTGCTGCTCCTCAGTCCTTCCATTGTGCCAGTTTTTCCTTCTCTTCTGCTTCTTTGCAATTGTTAGCCTTCATGTGAACTGAAAGGTACTTCAAAACACTGGAAGAAAATAGTCTGAAAGCTTCATGCACATTTGCTTCATAGTAAAGAGAAGCGAAGAAGTTGAAGACTTTTTCCACTGACAGGTGTTTGTGTGTCAGAGCAATGAATGCTTTTGATGGCAAACCCACTTGCTTTTCTTCATTGTACTCTTCCTTCTAAATATAATAGAGGAAAAAGAAGGCAAATTCTGACAACAAAAACAAAAATTCTCAAAACTGTATAATGGAAAGCCTGCTTTTTTTTTTTTTAAGGAAGAAATGTAAATGATTTCAATGGCTATTTGCTTGCTTTCTCTGTGGGGAAAAAAGACAGCAACTGGGGAGTGCCTGGGAAAGGTGAAGGCACTTGTGAGTTCTATTCCTCATTATGTTACAAAAATATTGTCATCTGATGATTGGTTGATGCAAAATTGTGTTGTGTAATAGTTTGCAGATCCTCCTCCTTTAAGACAATATATATTTTTAAAGCCACATCTTACAGAGCATAAAACTATTCTAAATCACTGCTTGTTTTTAAAAATTGTTTTCAAATAATTTCAAAATCCTTTTGTGCAAGTCTATTAGCATGGCACGTGTCTGTCTTCCTTATTTGCTTAGTTTATAATCTGTCTGAAGGCAGTAATTGAAGATTATTTTGCTGGTGTTAAATGTTCTGATCTTTGGTTGTTTTCATATGTTAAGCCATGCAATGCAACCACATCATATGGAAATGTAGACACATCAATAGCACATTCAAATTGAGCGTGTGGAAGAGATTAAAAACAAGAGTTGAGAAAAATGCGATTTAGGTAGTAAGCCTGTTCTTTCAAACATAAGAAAAAGCTCTCCTATTTAATATGAAAACAAAAAAAATAATAAAGAAAAAAATTTCCTAGTTTGGTCCTACTTAAGTTCATTTCTCCTTTCCCTTAACAGTGGAAGCAATTTGAAGGATGGAAAAAGTGGTGCTAAGGAGAAGTCTAAACTTACATTGAAAAATGTTTGACAGAAGTGCTGGGATATTCATCCACACAGGAAATAGAAGCAGATGCAATGTACATTGTGCTGCAGACTAAAACTGACCCAGGAGCACAAACCAGCCTTCTCCCGGAATGCGCCTGATCAGACCACAATGGGTGGAAGAAGCAAACGTGTAACTATAGAATATTAGGTTGCTCTGAGTGTGAAGCGAACAGAAACCAGGTTTAATCCAAACTAGTTGTCCTCTTTACCTCAAAGCAGTTTCAATATATGTGACTCAGTTTTCATTATTTAGCTTTTGTGGATAACTTTGAAGAAGTTTGTCACGTTGTCCTTGAAGGGAAAATGAAGTATTATTTCAGAATTTCTGGAAATCTTCACTTTTCTGTACAGTATGTCTAGAAGATTATAATATAATACCTTCCTTCAAAGCCTGGTAGAAGTTTTTTGGAAGGTCGGGCTTTATTTATTTTATTTATCTGTGTCACTTAATGTGCAAGAATTCATTAATGTCATGTTTGAAATGGATTGCCAGGTAACGTGAGTGTTTGCCTTATTACTATTTACTCCTAAACCAACTAGACTTCTGAAAGCCTCACCATGTAATATTGTCACGGTGTCCCTGTATCACGTTACAGGACAAGGCATGTGCTGCAAACACTATGTGTGAGAGTTGTTGCTGGGGAGCATGAAGGAAAGGTGGGATGAATGACTCCTCTTAAGAGAAGGTGCAATCCCTAGCAGTTTTGAAGAGCCTGGGAAGACAAGTTAGGTGTCAGGGCATCCCAACAGAGGACATATTGCCCGGTGAGAATGTGCAGACTTGCTCCACACAATCTCTTGTCATAAGTAAGGTGAGTTTTGCATCTTGGCTGAATCTGCTGTATTGTTGCTGGCCCCTGTGTACCCCAAAATTGACCCCAAAAGCTTGAGCCAAATCTCTTGTAGAAATAACACAATGGTGGGGGGGTGCTGACAGGATTGCCCTCTGCATTACATGGCATAATTGTGTAAAAGTGTGAAGTTTAATAAGAAAGATGTGATACTGAGGTGATGCATAAATGTAAATTTTGATCAGGCTTCAGCATCAGCAAGGTCACTGCATAGTTTTAACTGCCACCTCTAGAGTAGTGATGTACCTTTAAGTCCAGCAGAGCTGCTTGGAAGCTAAGGTAGCCCAACAGCAGCAGTTCTTGAGGTGGAAAAGAGGAAGATCTGGGCGGCCAAAGCAGTACAGAAGTCTTAAGGGAGCAGTGAAAACCCTTGCCGGTGAGATAGCGAGATGGGAGATTTTAGCCTGGGCTGTTTTTAGAGTGCTTCCTTTTTAAAAAAAAAAAAAGTGTGACCTGAAGTCATGCTGCCTTTGTCTCATGTGAAACTGTACTTTGCGCTATTTCAAATCTTTTCAGAAGTGGGCTGTTTTCCACCTCCCCCCTCAACCCCCCCAGCTTCCTCTTGATGTTAAAGCTATAAACCAGGGACATGCCTGAGTAGAGCTGGTCACAGATGCTCTGCCAGCATGTGACTGGTGTGCCTGAGCTTTATCATTCCTGCTAACTGACCCTTTTACTAAAAGTTTAATAGGGGATAAATTCACATGTGAATTCATAATCCCCTCAGTTGTGCCAGAAGGATTCCTTAACAAGCAGGCAACAAAGAGAATCTTATATGGCTAGACTTTTTTATTTCTCCTCCTCTTCATTCTCGTTCCAAATTTATTGGGTAGACTACTTCAAGGATGTGTCTTTAACTGTCATCCCAATATTTATTTGTGCATAACCTAAACAAACAAAGGCAATATATTCAATGTGGCTTTCAGAGCAGCTCTATGCATGGAATTGAATACATTTTTTTAGCTTTTAAGTACAATAGGTGGAAATATTATATCTTCCAAATATTTATTGTTTTGTATTTCTACTTATTCACCTTTAAGCATGTATCTCTTGAAACGTAAATGAAATGTTTATTCTGCACTATTAGTTTATGGGGATTTTTTTTTTAATCTCAGAATTTTGTGTATTGTTTGCTATTCTTATTTAGAGAAGCCTGTAAATGCAGATACTGCAAATATTTTTAGTAGAAAATGCTTTTAATCAACTTGGTTACTGTTTGAGTTTGAAAAAAGAAAATTGTTTCTCTCATAATGTTCTGTTGAAGTGCCTTTAAAGTGATGATATCATCACTTTAATACATTTAAAAGCTTCAGGGTTGCAACATTTATTGAACAATGCTCATTGAAAGAATATTATGGATGTCTGGAGGCTTTCTACTTTTATAAAAAGGACACTGCTTTTTGCGGCCTCTATGAAATAAAGCTTAATTTTTTAATTTAATATTCTATTTCTGGCAAGGAAAATGGGGAAATACGCGTCATCTCTTTACAGTACTTTGTTTTCTGAACCAAAACCTGCTGGTGTATGCTAGCCTGACTGAAATGTCCTCAGGAGCTCTTGTTCCAGAGCCCAAACTTTCCATAACTTCATTGTATATGCAACCAAGGTGTTGCAAAGAGATGATGCTTCTGGTTAAATCCTGCCTCTCCTATCAGTAGACAACTGCTTTTAAAGAATGTTTTTTTCCTGTCAGACCTGTCACATTCTAGAGGTGTCTGTAACGTTAGAACTTGGCATTTCCTCAGTGGAACCACTAAAAGGTGATTTTGTTTTGTTAAACCTTAATGGAAATAGGATGCAGCTGTCTTTGGCAGGAAGAAATTCTGTGTGAGTACGCTATCCTAAGTGGGGTGGTGGTATGTGTGTATGTAGTGGAAGGTGTGTGTAGGAGGTGTATTTGGAGTTAGAACCAGGTTGTGCAATCAAGGAAGTCACCTCCATGGAGTCTCAGAAATTAGTACTGAGATATTGCTGACAATCTCTGGTTCTGATTTGGGTTTTGAGTTTTCATTATTTTTGTTTGCATTTTTTTTTGTTTGGTTTTGTACTTAATTTGAGACATTGTGCACTGAAATATTTTAACTTTGGAAATACAATGGATGTGTTATCTTTCAAAAATTCAGCATCTCTCTACCCTGCCCTTTTTTCTTTGCTCTCCATGTTCTTCCCCCCTCGCCCCAAGCTGAACTGCTTTAGGGAATGAGGAGAACTCACTAAGTAGTTCTTTGGAGTTGCAATATCCTTAATTTGGAGGAAGCTTTTCTGTATTTTGTGATGATTGTTCTTAGGACTGAAAAAAACTTAGATTCATCAAATTTGGGCAACTGATACTAGAATATTTTGGCAGCTGCCCTTTATGTCTTTGAGCACCTGTATGGTTGCAGTGTATGTTACGCAGACCCACAAATACTGAGATTCAAACAGGTCATAGCAGTAGCCATCTACTGGTTCAAGGTGGTAAAAAGAGGACTGGGGTGAAAGGTACAACAAAGCAAGGGTGATTTGTGCTTTTTTTTTTTTTTTTTTTTGTTGGGCTATTATTATTGTTGTTACAACTTTTATTTTCAGCTCTGTATTTAGGTTTTCATAATCATTCAGTATTTGGGACCATGTGAGATATTCTGCTCAATTTGCAAATGAAACTTTAGAAAGTAGAGGCAGCCCCGGGACACTTCTGAATTGATTCCAAACTTTGCTCCATTCTTTTTGTTGTTCAGGAAAAATCAACACCAGATAAGAGAGCTGCATGCCCTAAAATACTGCATTTTCGTAGGCTGAGGAATTGTTGCTTCGGAAAAGCAGCTTTAGCAAACTTGGAATTTGGACCTCTTTGCAGATCAGAATCAGGCAGAAAACATGCCGCAGTGTCCTGGCAGTTGCTGAAAAAGTGCATAGATGCTTGTGTTGCTGAATCTTCATTTTGATCCTATACACCCATTGATCTCAGAATACTTACTCAATTTTATAGTTGGTACAGTGGTATTAAATGTTGCTGTTTTGGCGGCATTTTTCTTTTTATCTAGTACTGTAAAGTGAAAGCACGGTAAGTATTCCATACTCTAAAGGTGTGATTTACATTCTAAGATTTTAATTTATATATGGGCTTTCAGTATAAAAGTAATAAAGGCAGTTTGAGTGACCATTTATGAAAGCGATGGTTACAATAGTAGTTTATACAGGCTTCTTAAATGATAAGCATTTCCACTTCTGTGTAAGGCTTCAACGCAAAATGTACAGCAGGGTATTAAACTGCTCGAAGTAGATGATTAAAATCTTCCCCCAGAAATTAATACCACTGTATTTTTTCATAGTATCTCTGAAGTTCTCAGTGATTTGTAGGATTATCAATCCTACAAATACCATTGAAACCGTAGACTTATAAGAAGGTTAATTATGAATTCATTTCCTAAAGGAAAGAAGAATATTTTCCCAGGAAGACATAGTGTTGGAAAAAACCCTGTATTTTTACACTGAAGTAGGATGCAGTTACTGGTTGGGTGTTTAAAGTGTTCTTGGGGCTGTTTGCCCACGCAGACAAGAATTGGTCTGGATTGTCCAGTTGTTAGAGCAGTGTCCTAACAATAATACACATCGGAGTCTGAATAGAGAGGACTGTTTCGCACTCCAATTTTGCTGTGTGAACCTGTCAAGTACTGTCACCCACGGTCTCCCCTGCCTGCTGAGCCCCAAATGAGTATCCCTCTATCACGATGTAGGGTTGAGACAGTTCTTACTTGCCTGATTTATTTATTTTATTTTTTATTTTTTGCTTTGTTTTTAAAACCTGTCTCAACAAGTGCCCCTGGGAATGGAGGGAGGAGACAATCCAAAATCCCATTGCTCCCTGAGATTGGGTGCTGTAATTGCACTTAAGTAGTTGGATGAGAGTAATGGAGTATGTGAAAGGGCATTGCCTGGAAGGAGAAGCTCACGAATCTCCAGGACTAGGAGCTGTGGGGTCTGGTTTGAATCTGTAAACACTATTTGCAGGGTGTAGGTGGTAAACTTTCACCACATGTTGTTTCGGCAGGTTATCCTGCTGCCTTCCTGTGCTCTGCTGAACGGCTGTCGTTCCTTGGGTATATTGGACATAACTGAGACTGCATCTATGTTAGTGTTTTGGCTTAGAGCAGCAGTATGCTTTTAAAAGTGAATCCTCCAGAAGCCCTCACTTACTATGATTGGTTCCACAAAGTGATTTAGGCAAGTGCATGCTAGACTCTACTAGAAAACTAGACTAAATGGAAAGCTGTATTCTAGGTTTGCACAGAACAAACTTTAACCTCTAGCAAAAACATAACGATTGAGACCTTTGAACGTCTTCAAACCATGTGGGTAGTGGCCTTGTTACTCCCTTTTGAGGAGAGGGTTTAGTGGGGGATGCCAAATGGAGGAAGTGTCTTGACAGATTATTGGAAATGTGAGGATGATAGTAGCTTTCTGTTTCTGACAGCTAAGTTCTATTTAGACCAGAATTGCTGTGTGACTGTGCTGGGCAGTGCATCCCGGCTTGTTGTTCAGTAATTACTACAAATATACATGCATGTATGTATAAGTCGTTTGCTTGCGGTGCACACTTTGTTACAATGATAAATGCCATCACACAAAAGCACCCAAGAAAAGTAGTGCTATATATTGTGCTAGTTCCAAGGAGAATGTCTTGTATGGGCCTTTTTCCAACTTTTTGTTCCTTAGGGCAAGTAAGTCATTAATACTAAATTACATTCTGTTTACAATTTTAGTAGTGCCTCCTATGCCAGAGGGTCTTGAGGCTTTCTTAACTAGCAGTCACTTCATCCCTACTCATTTCATCCACCTCTGAAAAGCAACAAACCAATTTAAAATTCCAAACCATCAGCTAGAAAAGAAACCAAATTAATTTCAGTTCACCTTCTGAACCTTCCTCCTTCAATGATGAAATTGATTGCAATTTTTACAAAGCTCCAAGGGCATTCTTTCAAAATGTAAATTGTCATTGCCATCTGTGTGTTTTAGGGTGTGTTAAAACCCCTCTTTTGCACCATGTCACAGGCTTTTTATGGGCCCTGTGTTTCTCTGGGTGTATGGCACATCGCCAAAGGCTAACTATATTGCCAGTAAAACAGTGTTTTACAGAACTTTTGTGGAAATCACATTTCCACTCTTTTATTCCAACTAGTTTTTCTTATTTGGCCCATTTTTTTTTAATGATTTCAAGTGTAGGTGTTCATACCATCTACCTAATAAAACTATAATCCTATACCCTAATCCTAGTATTTGGGTGATAGTACTCATGGTGTACCTTTCATTTATCAAGACACAACGTTTTCTGAAGAATTCTGTTTTATGTTATTGATGCTGAAGTTAATTTGGTATATAATGAATTTTTAACCTAAATTAAATAGGTTTAGATATTTCTTTTTGACTTTTTTTCCCCTTGCTTCCATATAAACCTTTTCCAATAGCGGTATATTAAGGTGGATTTGTAGCTTAGAGGGTTTTGCTTCTTTACCATGTTGTCAATACTGGTCTAAATGCACTGCCCAAATCATGCTACAGTATTCTACACTAATATATGGCTTTGATATTTAAGGCAAGATTACCATTTTTAAAAATTTTTTGTTAACATTCTGATTCTAGGTTTGTAAATGAATTTGCAAGGGACAATGAAGTGACTGTGGTATAGAGTTAAACCATGCAAAGTTTGATGTGTATTTTATAATGTACGTTTACATGGTACAAATTGTTCACTTGTGAAAGCAGGTTATACTTTGCTAGCTAATGGTTTTTCTTCTGACACAGCTGCTGGTGTGCTAGTCTTGAAGGAAAATGTAAGCGAATGGAAGCTATGAAGGTAGTTTTATTGGCTGGGCTGCATGGAAACAGGGCAGAAGTCTTCTTGCTACTCATAGAGATGCTGCTTGTTTACTGTGACTGGTAATAATACCGCCAGCTATTTGTGTCGAATTTCTATTCTTTATCAAATTTTTTCTGTGCCTGTGATGGTGAAACAGCCAGAAAAAGTTTATGCTGAGAAGATAGATTTTGCTGTAGCAAGTGGCTAGCTTGTTTTCTTTCAATGTTATATTACAACTTTTCTAATACCATTGCGGTCATCTGCAATTGTTTGGGTGTCTGGTATGCATTATTTCTAGCCATTTTAATGAAATATTACAGTTATTAACTATGACTACTGGTTTATAGTGGCTGTAATCCTTGAATGTTGTCTGTTATTGTAGTTTAGGACCACTTTGTTAGAGCATTAGCCACCTTCTGGTTTGCATCAAGGTGGCTGTCTAATGGATCATTAACTGCTAGTGAGGCCTGGGTCCCTGGGGACTTGCTGGGTACAGTAGTTGTGGTATGAGAAGTAAAGCTCGTAGAGCAAGCAATCAGAATAGAGTAAACCCCGTAGTGGTGTAAGATGAAATGACTCTATCCTCTTAATATCTTGGGTTTTGCTGTAACACTTTGTTGCCATGAGTGCAGTGTGTGCTTTAGAATGGGCAGATGATGAAGTGGAGATGCCCGAAGCAAGTGTGACTATTGTCTCTCCTGTTTAGGATGCTAATCTTGATATGACTTTTTAGTGGGGATTCATCTGCTGCTGGAGAATATTGTTCTTATTCTCCTAACTTCAAAGACTTTGGTAGTTGTTATAGATGGGGTATGCATGTTTTCTTGCCCCCCAGCCCCATTTCCTTTGTCCACTCCCCTCCAACTATCCTCCAAATAAATGCATAGAACTACTGCAATACAAAGAACTGCTGATGAAACAAACTTCTGGGGAAGGAGAGTTTATATCTGTGTGTATTTTTTGTTAACCTGCGCTTTTCTGAGGCCCCTTTTCCTGTATTCTTCACCTTCTAATAGTACAGTTAGCATCTATATTTCCCTTTGTTGATTAGATCTGTTCCAAACCATACTCCTCCACCAATGTGATAGTTGGAGGCAACAAATAGAGTCCTCATTAGGTTCCTAATTTAGAATATCCTTTTTACTCCATTAGGTCTTCCACTTAGGTCATTCAGAGGTTGGTTAGAGGTGATGTTGAAATGTCTGAGAAGTGTTCAGATCTTTGGAGATAGCAAAATATTTGGTCGTTTTCTGCTTCGGTCTTGTTTTTGAGATTGTATGTATTTTGTGTGGTTTTGCCAGATGACAGTTCTAGACAACTTTACCTGTATTTTAAAATTCAGCATAGAGACTACTTCTGTGGCTCTGACCTTGCTGAAATTCTTGTTTCATCTGATACATGGAAAATGTCACAGTTAAGGATAAAACAGTGATTTTTTTACTATGAATTGATGCCACGGTTTATCAAGTATTAAGTCAGCACTTTTGCTTAAGTTAGAATTTAATTTATCTGCCTTTTAATTTCAAAATGACAACATGTACTGGAAAACACTGTTTCAGTCCCTCAAAATATGAATAAATGTGGACTGTGAAACAATAATTACAGAGTTGATTCTTACTTGCAATGGGATCAAAATATTAAAGCTGTAATGCTCACGCAACAAAGATCTATCAGTGTTTGGCACGTACTGAACCACCCAACACCTTTCTCGGAGACGGAAGTGCTCCTTCAAGCAACGTATATGATGAGATATAAATGAGTATAGTAGGCTGTGATTGCTGTTGGATTAATCTGTTTAAAATTGAGATGGGTATGTACATATTGGTTTTGACCGACATAATGTGCTGGGTTGACTTTGGCTGGATGCCTTGCGCCCACCAAGATGCTCTATCACTCCCCTCCTCAGGAGGACAGTAGGGGGAGAAAATAAGAAGGAAAAATACCCTCATGGGTCAAGATAAAGGCAGTTTAATAAAGCAAAAATGAAGGCCATGCATAGAAGCAAAGGAAAGTGAAAGATTTATTCTCTCCTTCCTATCGTCAGCCGATGTCCCGACACTTCCTGGGAAGCAGACCTTCACTACATGTAGGCCTTGCTCTGGAAAACAAACACTGTAAATAATGAATGTTGCCCCCTTCCTCCTCCTTTCTCCTAGCTTTTATTGCTCAGAAGATGTCAGATGGTATGGAATATCCCCTTGATTAGCGTGGGTCAGCTGTCCTGGCTGTGTCGGTTCCCAAGTTGTAGCCCACCCCAAGCCTACTGGTCCGGGAGGGGGGAGATGTTGGAGAGGCAGTCTTGATGCTGGGCAGGCACTGCTCAGCAGTAGCCAAAGCACTGGTGTGTTATCAGCCCCTTTCTAGCTACCAGTACAAAGAACAGCACTATGAGGACTGCTGTGGGAAAAATTGACTCCACCTCAGCCAGACCCAAGATGCATAAGACAGTATATAAACAGTTTATTTTCAGCAAATACTGTGGCTCAGTTATTTGGATGAACATCCCATTAGCTTATTTGTAATTTAAAATGAACTTATTTGTTCAAAATAAGTTAGGAGCATAATGCAGATGTCAATAATTTTTTTGGGGGGGAGGGGAAGGAAGAGAAAAAGAAAGAAACAGGAACTAAAATAATACTCAGAAGTGTCAGATTTTTCGTAGGTGGGGGTTTGGAGAAAAGGGAAGTTGCATTTAATTAGCTGTAACTGCCTGTCCGCATGCTCCTGAGCACGTGGAACTATGGTCCTGAACAAATGACACAGTTCTCAACTGCACCCTGTTGATGCAAAATTTTAATTGTGTCAGGATTTAGTTACCAGACTGACATACACAGCTATGCTTTAAAAATTCAGGATTTGTTTCTCTTTCATTATCTGGTACTATTGAATTATGAATATGTTCTGTCACTGTTAGATTTTCCTAATCTGTAAAATTACTCCAGTGTAACAAATGTTATTGCTAATGTGCGTGTTCGATAATTACAGAATTGATAAAACAAGCATTGCTGCTTGACTTCAAGGAGTTCATTTGGCCCTTTTGACGCGCAAGCCCTTGCTCTAAGAAGCAGCAAATTAAGCTGTTGTTGTTTTGCTGTGGTTTTTTTTCTACCCCACCCCCCACCCCCCCTCGCCATTAGTAATCATTCTGTTGCACACAGTACGTGATAAATCAACCGCAGGAGCTTTAGAGTTGCCATAACATGACATTACCTATCAGCTCGTCAAGTCTGTGTTGACTCTGCGCCTTTTAGGCTGTATATTTCTTCAAAGTCTAGCGCCAGTTACTTAGTCAGCTCTAACTAATTTCAGAGTGGAAGGGAAACTTTACTGGAGTGCTGTTTGGGATCTGCTTTTTAATCCTGGTCTGTTTAATGTTTGCCTCCTGACATTCTAGGCCAGACATCATTTTAATGGTATGTGTGGTGATAAAGCCAATAAACTGTCAAGATGATTGATAATCTAAGCATTATAGCAATATGACTTTCCTGTTCTCCTCTGTGCTTTAGATGATGGTTTCCAAATTGAATTCTTACAGTGTGCTGTATGCTTGTTGGAGAGTCTCTGAACAAACGGTTGGAAGGAGCTAGCCCTCGCTAATGCAGGCTTTTAGATTTCTGTTATTATTGGGAGGACTTTTAATTTGGGAAATGCTAAGTGGGACTTGTACTATTGCAATAGGCGTGCTCTCTAAATTTGTGAAATTCTGGTATTTTTATGGCCACCTGGGATGAATCTCAAAATTTCATGTGAATGATTCCTTTATCTCTGCTGTCTTTTGACTAGAGATAACAGAGTGCAATGCAGTGTGCGCCTGGCTTCCGGCTTCCCTTAAGCAAATTCAGCGGCCGTTTTTCATCATCTTAATTGAAAGTCATTGATCAGACTTGCTCACCTTTTATTTTGGGGAGCTTGGAGGCAATTGATTTGGATTATTTTTGCATGATGTCTAAAATTAATGGTTTTCATCTTGTACTTTTCTGCTGGCCCCTAGACAGTGACAGGACCAGGACAAAAGAATGATGGATATTTGTGGTTTTGACCTGCTCTCTGTATGCCTTTTTTTTTTGTTCTTTTTGTTTAAGTTTGCCAGCAGATCAGTCTCCTGGTTGTATTTATTTATTTTTCTTTAAACTAGAAGTTAGCATTCTTGCCTGCACTGGCTGAAGAAAATTTAAACAGGTAATCCTCATTAATTTACATCAATAGATAAATTCTGGATACTTCCAGTGATTCCTTGTGGAGTAAGGCCAGAGCCACTGGATATTTTTAAATAAACTGTGTACAATTTTTCTTTTTTTTCCCCCAGCTCAGTTTACTCTCTGGCCATTATAGTCAGACACCAGATTATGGGGCTTCTAGTACAAATATCACTTGAATGATATTTAGACTTTGGGCAAGTGAATACTGCTCTCTCCCCTCCCTTTTCCCCCCTCCTTAGAAATTAATTGTTAATTGTGTTATATGGGTCAATGTAAAGTTCTGATGCATTAGAAAAACAAAGCTTTATTTAGAAGGCTTTCACTGCAAGGTCAGGTTTTGTTGGGAACAACCAAACTGAAAAGTCATGTATGAATTGCTGTGCCTTCACTGGTGAAGCATCGCTCCCCAGAGGTGCTGGAAGATGTGTCCCTCGGTTCTTGGCTGCTAGGGGTAGAGCCCTGTTACACTTAGATTCTGGTGGAACTTCTGGCAAACGTTTTCTCTAGACATTGGGTGGGAGGCTGTCAAAGGCACTAGGAGACCCCAGTACTCTTTTGAAAGCCCTTGTCCCATTTGGAAAGTCGGTGGGTTAACCAGACTGGTGAAAGGCTTTTTGTGTCAATAGTAACTAGATTAGGGAGGGTACATCGAGAGCTTTGTTAATTCTTCAGTAAAATTGCATCTCTTAAAACAATCAGAGCTGAGAAAAGAATCTGTCCCTGTTTATACCTCTAGGGCAGCTCCTGTGGCTGTTGAGAGCCATTCCCCAGAAGGAGTCTTTTGCCTTCAACTCTGTCTTTATTCCTTCACCCTTCTTTCTTCCTACAGCCAACCCATCTTTTTTCCACTGACAGTTAGCCAGTTCAAGTTGTGCTTCATGTTGCCAGGATGATCTAGTGTGTTGCTGTGTTCGTAAAATTGCATGAAAGCACTCTGTTGAATAAAGGGGATAGACCAGAAATGACTTTGGGAGGTATTCCAGAGAATGGATTGGTAGGGCACTTGGGGTTTTATTGCATTCTCTTGTGAGTTAGAGGAAGGAAACTGCAGGATTTAATCCAAACTTAAGAACAGACCTGATGTACAGTGAATCTTTCAGCTGGGCTTTGCCCAGTCTTCAGGAGAATTCTGTCTGGGTTTTAGGGATCTTTCTCGCTAAAGTGTCTTGTTCTGCTTTACTTCTTGAAGCGCTTGCTTTTTACTCAAGTAAGAGCTGGTATGTATCAGTAGCGTTTGCTGGTACTGAAGCCCTTCATCTTGGGGGGGAGCTGCCAGGCTCAAGCCTTGGCCAGAATATATAGAATAATTAAAATTCAGGCAAATGGAGACCGGGTGTTGACAGATACGATGGCCAGACTAGATTTGATTGTGTACTCCTTGAAATTATGTTTCTCAGAACTGCTGGGTCAAATTCTAGTGGTGTAACTCACCTGAAAAATAATGACATTAGCCTTTTTCTTCTTCTCATCCTAAAGAGTTCCCAATGCAACATTGCACTGCTTCTCATCCACGAGAATTAAAGGCTAAAGCTTAATTTACTTTTGAAAAATTAGAGCTTGCGTTTTACAGAAACAACTGGGCAACTGTGAACGGAATACTATTACTCTGTGCTATTACATTTTATTTTGTTGGCTTTTTTAAAACTCTTGCAGTCAATTTAATCACCGTGCTCTCTAAAAAAAATTAATGTTTTAGGGTCAACTTCTTTACTTTTGCTAGCATGATTTCCTGTGGTCACTTTTTAGAAGTGATTATTAGTACAAACAAGCAAAAGTTTAATAATGGACTGTCTACAGAGGCAAATGAAAACTTTGTTTTCCAGAACACATTTGGTTGCATTTGCATAGATTTCTCTTCTCCCAAAACGTTCCTAAGAGTAGCTTGACTTGACTTTTTTTCTTTCTTTTTCCCAGCACAAGGCTCTCTTTCCCCAAGAAGAATAGTGGGGGGGGGCAAGGGGGCAACCGTATAGTGGAATGATAGAAGCAAAACATGAATTCAAAATGTGAGCAAATGACTGTAGACATGCAGAGAAGGACGTATCTAGTTAATTGGTTTCCCCCACCTTCCTTGTCCTGTAGCATCTGAGATGGTGTACACAGCTTCCTGGTGCTTTGAATACTTTTGTCTTTTAAAGCTGACATCTTACTTTCCTGGTATTTAATGTATTGATAGGAAAGAAAAATGTCTGTAGTGGAATTATTTGCTGTCGTTCATCTCTTTCTTCTGTTCTATGTATGTTATAATGATTGGGAGACATTACATTTTTTATTATTTAATAGCTTTTAAATATGTAGTTCTATGGCCAAATATGTCTGCTGTAATCAAATGATTCCTAGGTTCACTTAAAGGGATGAATTTGTACCGATTTTGTGATTTATATGATTTGAAAAAAGCAAGGCATGCCTTTAGATATTCAGCTGAGATTTTTGTATAACTGGGCATCATTTTATAGGAAAGGAAAAAAATACAATATTTTTTTTTCTCTGTAGCCATAGATCATGTTCTTATTTCTCTTGACTGTCTATAAAATAATGTAGGCAGCCACTTTGTAACTTTCTAGGAGGCAGCACGTTAAGTATTCAGCTGTGTAGGTAATGATGATTGTGCAGAATTGAGCCTTGCTTGTGTATTCATTGCTAATAGCTCCCCCTCGTTGAGTCAATTTGTACTGTGGGTTTTCTTCCTTCAGATGACAGGGGTATGGTTTGGTGGAGATATTATTTCAGCCATTTTGCCCCAGGAAAAATATTAGTAATTTATAAATAAAATACACATAAAACCAGGAGAAGTCAAATGTAGATTTTTTTACAACAAAGGCATCACTAATTTCAGTACTCTGATGTGGAGTTGAATTAGTTTTAGTTACTTATTTATGAACTGTTTATTTTAGAACTAGGAAAGCCAGTTAAATTCATGTAACTTGTGAAGAAGAAGAATCCTGGCGGCTTGGGTCTCTCATCTGTAAGAAAAAGGAGCAAGAAATATCTTCATCTTGTTTTCTGAGCTTTTGGTTGCATCTCCAAGTGATACTACTCTGCTAGGAAATTGAGCATGTGCTTTACGTGATGTGTAGCTCACGTGTGGCTGTGTGGATGGGAGAGCTTGCAGAAAACCGCCCGTGGGTTTTTAAAATGGATTTGATTTATTTATTTATTTTTCATGGCTGTTAAATAGAAATTGACAGTGTTTACTGTTACATTAAAAAAAGACAGCAAAATAAGTTTTTTAATCTGTTGTATCAGGTGGGATTTGGGTAGAATTTTCTTACCTCCCACCCCTCTCTGGAGTAGGGATGAAACTGGGTGAGTTATGAAGGCAGCTCATTAAGGAATGATGAGTAACCAGGGGAGTGAATATGAAAAGCAGAATTTTTTTACAAGGCCTCTCTAATTCTCTGTATGATCTTCCATTAGATTTTAATGCTGTTATTTAGGCTACTTGTTATCTTCTGATTGTTTCCAAGTGATAGATCCCTACTTAAATGTAGGCATTTTTTTTTTCTTAGATTCTTCTTTTTTCCCTCCTTTTAGGTATTGTTTTATTGTTAGGTATTTTCCTTTAGTCATTTTCTTTAAGACTCATTTACTTAATTTGCGGACTCTTTGTTGTCTGCAGTTCAGAAACACTGAGAAGCTGTCTGCTGTGGGTTTCTCCAATATTTTCTGAATGCTTTGGAATAATCCCCCAAATTACTTGTTTTCGTAGTGTTTGCATATTTTCAAGCTGCTAAAGAGCTGCAGAATAACAGCATGTTATACAAATTGGTTTTAAATGGCAAAGGATCTGCTGATAGACTGAAAAATGGGGTAGAGTGGGATAGCAAGTCTTGAAATCATATCCCCAGTTGAAAGTCTCATTAGGTACTAGCTGAATAAGTGCTCTAGCAAACAGAGGGGAAAAAATATGTGTATTTTATCTAATTTTTCAAAATACAAATTGTAAACTAATGACCGTTGATCAGAATGTATACAAGTAGCTGTAGAGAGAGTACCTAAAGCCTGGTAAATTGATCAAATCCATTTAGTGAGAAGGAGATATTGTGTGATAGATGTTTTATGGGGTCCAGTACTGGGCCCTGGGAAGACCCAGGTCCTGTGCTGTCCCATCTGGCCGGTTCCTCCGGAGGTTTGTGTGATCTGTCCATGGTAGCTCTGCTCCACCTCCTCCCATTGCCTCTCCCCCTCATGTTCCTGCCGGCCCCAAAGACACGGTTGCGTTACATAGGGTGATGCACAGTTTCACTTGAGAAGGTGGCAAAGCAAAAGAACACTTCTCTTCTAGAGGAAACAATTTGGAAAACACTCCCCACTCTCCTTGTCAAGTCAAGTAGTTCATTTCTGGATGTGGTCGGTAACAGGACTGTGAACTCGGTACCTGGGAAATGAATGACTGCTTTGTGGCTATATATTTCTGCTGTAGCTTTTTTCCATGCTTTTTAACAACAACTGTTTGAGTATTGATCTGCTAGTGCCTAATAGCTTAGAAACACTGTGAATGCAATATGAGGATTAGAAAACTATGCCCCTAAACCCAAAAGCACTGAATACGTATATATTCTTTTCCCTGTGATTTAATTCTGATTGAAATTTATGGTACTGGTCATGTGAATAAAATTACAGGATGGTGACTCTGAGTGCTTTTTATATGTCTGGAAAAGCATACGGGATACATGAACATGATTAAGTGAACTATATTAAATTGCTTACTTGGCAAAATTGTTCACCAATTATTAAGTTAGACTATTTAGACTGTTTATGCATAGAAGGAAAACTGGATATGGTTCAAAGTAAACAAAAAATGTTTTATTTTGCTTAGCTGATCAATAGAAAAGAACAAGCCTATGTGGTTTTGCTTTACATTTTTAAAAAAAACCCTTACCATAAATTGTTAGGCATGGGTTTTTTCTGTGTCAGTCAAAATAATTTTTCAACAGAGCATGAAAATGGAAGACAGAGAATCTGAATGGTTCTGCTTTAGAACCACACTGAAAGTTTTTTGTTTTATGTAAATA
The DNA here is from genome assembly GCA_013400055.1 of Nycticryphes semicollaris. Classification (NCBI taxonomy): domain Eukaryota; kingdom Metazoa; phylum Chordata; class Aves; order Charadriiformes; family Rostratulidae; genus Nycticryphes; species Nycticryphes semicollaris. The sequence goes on from VXBJ01007802.1 coordinate 24,613, forward strand.
GAGATTGATGGAACATTTTACACAGACTGCAGGTTTTTGACAAAAAGTATTGATGGTTGCTTTCAGTAAGTGTTACTGGAGATGACAGAACATTGCATTTTAAGATGAATTACAGTAGGAACTCCCTCTTTGGGAATGTCATACATTTTATTTCATCTGTTGTTTTGAGAAAGAATGACTAAAGTCATAAATACCACAGACTGATCTCTCTTTCCTTAACATCTTACAGATCTTGCGTTAGTTTCTGTGCTCAGGAAAAGTTATGTAAAAAATAATTAGGTAGATGAATGTTTTTGCTAAGATCCACTTACTGTACTTTGTGGGTTTTTAAGTGTTAACTTGTATTGATGCTAATCCTAGAGGAATGATGCTTCTGATTTTTATATTGGCTTCTATTTTAAACCTTCAGAAGAACAAAGTGCTTTGTCGGATACATGTTGGAGACAAACTAAATTTAGAGATCTGGTTTGAGTGGCATGAGATGCCTTTCTACAAAGGCAAGTTGATCAACTTTACGTGTTTTGTCCTGCTACTGCTACTTCTGCCGAAATCTCTCTTGAAATGATAACGGAAAACCAGACATATGGGAAGACTGAATTCCTAGAACTGAAAATACAAATGGGATTTGGATAGTGAGATGGGATGATTTAGGTTGAAGGGAGTTGTAAGCAGTGGTTAGTAGAAGATGAATTCTGTTGTAAACATACATTTATGTTTTGTATTTTAAATGTTTTAAAATTGTTAAAGTAGTTGTAGCCTAATAAGACATCTAGTCTCTGCAATGTTTATGTTTGTTACTTTCCAGTTCTGTGGAATTCACCCTCCCACACCCCTGCCATCCCTTAAGAGGAAAAAGGGAGGTTTCAGAAAACATTGCGCAGTGCAGGGTGCAAGTACTAAGGAAATTTTAAGGGAGGACAGTATGTGAACATGGATTCCCCTGCAGGTTTCATGGCTGATGATGACAGCTAGAAAAGGAAGACTAGATATCTTCTTGAGAGAGGGATAGTTTTCACATAGTTCTGCTTCTGAGTGTGTTTTCAAGTCTTTCAAAGAATATTCTCTTTTCTGAATAATAAAAAAAGCATTAGTGACATTTTAATGATGCATCTATGTTTAAAAGAGAATATAACCAAAAGGGTATTGTCACCCTAAAAATAAAAGCCTGTGTCAGAAAGGCTTATGCTTTAGAAAAGAGCACGGAGAAAGTGACAAATCAAATATCAACTATATAAACCAGTTTCTTTTAGATTGCCTCTGTTTCCATGTTAGCATACTAACGTCACCTCTCAGTGCTTCCTGAAAATCAGTTCTTTCTTGCCCGAAACTGGGTTACCTACTGAGAAAAGAGTTAAAATTTTTCTTTATTGCTTTTAAGCTCTTGAAAATGATTCCTTGAAAAAGAAAGTTATTTTAGTTTATCATTCTTCCCACCCAAAATATTTCTTAGTGATACTTTGATGCAAAAGCGATACTAATTTTTTTTTTTAAATCTATTAATTTTTCTTGTTCTTACAACGTTATATTGCCCAAAATTATTTTGAAATCTAGGTCAACATGAATCTATTTCATATACTGATTCTTTTCTTTCACTGCTTGTCTTCATTTACCAGCCTGATGGTAGCTTGGCTTGGATCTGTGCCGTTAGCTGGACTGAGGAACGTGTCATTGAACCCTGGCTATTTGGTTGTTTAATAGGCTAAGACCACTGCTTTTCTGAAATCCCCCACGTGGTGTTCCATATCGGAACGATGAAAACCAATCGAGTAATGATTAGATACCATTGCATAGGCATCTTTTTAAGTATTGAGTGATACGATTAAATACATAGGAGATTCATTGTGAAATTTGTCTTTTACATTGAACTGAAGCTTGTCAGTCAATGTCTCGCAGCAATCAGTAGCTTATACTCTTGTTTAGTTTATAGATCCTCAATTGACCTCTTGATGGCCTCATTTTCCCTGCAGGTTGCTAACCTGAGCTGGAATACATGGAAACTTCTCCCTGGCTGTTTTGCCAAGGACTGGCATTGTTTCTGCTGCGTCAGTGTCCAGCAGCTAGGCCTAAAGCACCTCTCTTTCCCACAGGCAGAGCAAGGGTTTTCACAGTCCTGCACTGAATTGTGCCTTTCTCCACAAGTAGATGTCCTGGCAGATTGCAGCAAGCTGTTTTTTCATAGAATCAACAAATACCAGGTTGGAAGGAATCTCAAAGATCGTCTGGCCCAGCCTTTCTTGGCAAAGCACAGTCTAGGCAAGATGACCCTGCACCCCGTCCAGCTGAGTCTTAAAAGTGCCCTACACTGGGGAATCCATCAATTCCCTTGAGATTATTCCAATGTCTGATTGTTCTCACTGTGAAAAATTTTCCTCTTGTGTCCAATTGGAGTCTTCCTGGGAGTAACTTGTACCCATTACCACTTGTCTTTTCCATGTGACTCCTTGTAAAAAGGGAGTCTCCATCTTCTTTGTAGCCACCCTTTAAATACTGGAACATTGTGATAATGTCTCCTCTAAGCCTTCTCTTCTCAAGGCTGAACAGGCCCAATTCTCTCAGCCTTTCTCATATGGCAGGTGTCCTAGTCCTTTGATCAATTTTGTGGCACTTCTCTGCAGCCCTCTCCAGCCTGTCCATGTCTTTTTTGTATAGTGGAGACTAAAACTGAATCTAGTATTCCAGGTGTGGCCTGAGAAGCGGTGAGTAGAGGGGGTTAATGACTTGTTTATCTCTGCTGGTGATGCCCTTGTTGCAGCCTGGCATCCTGTTCGCTTTCTCTGCTGCTGCAGCACACCGCTCAGTCACATTGAGCTTGTTGTCAAGCTGGTGTTACACCTGCTCGGTGTCAGCAGGAAACTTCATCGGGGTACGCTTGATCCCATCACCTGGATCGCTTAGGAAGACAGTAAACAGCGTTGGTCCCAGTAGTGATCCCTGGGGGACTCCACTTGTGACAGGTTGCTGGTATGAAAAAGAGTTATTTACCACCACCCTCTGGGTGGGGCCTGCCAGCCAGTTTTCCACCCACCACTTGTATAGACCATAACACATCAGTTTCTCTAGGAGGAGGCTGCAGGGAACAGTGTGGAAAGCCTTGGAGAAATCCAGGTAGACAATGTCTACTGCTTGTCTCACATCAGATGAGCAGGTTTGTCAAGCACCGTTTGCCCTCGAGTTTGTGCTGACTTTTACCAAACATGCGTTTCATTTGACTTGTGGTGGCCCTCGGGAGGATTCATTCCCTAACTTTCCCAAGGACTGAAGTAAGACTGATGGGCCTACAAATTCCTGGATACTCCTTTAAGCCTTTCTTGTAGGTGAGAGTGACACTAGTCTTCTTCCAGTCTTCTGGGACGTCCCCTGATCTCCATGACTTCTCAAAGGTTATGGAGAGTGGCCTTGCAGTGAGGTAGCAGACAGTTGCATGGCAGGCAATGTTGTGAAAAGAATCATCAAGCCTTTTTTGAAAACACCAATTTATTAATGGCTGGGTAGTCATCCTTAGTTGCAGGAAGCAAATTAATAATCAGCTGCTGTATGGAGAGAATGAGCCTCTCCTAGTGTTAGGCTTGAGGAAAATAGAACAATTTGTAGAAGAAAAAGGTTCTTCCCTATTCTGTAAATATCCTAAAAATTTCAAGTCAACTTCAGGACAAGATTTAAACAGATGCTTCAAGGGGACCTTAACCCATGAAATCATCCTATCCTGCAGCCAAAACCCCACCTCTAACTCCTGAATAAATAGATTCTCATGACAGAATAATTCATCTCCAGTCATGAAAGCATCAGCTTTAAACGACAGCTTGTAGAGACCCTGTGCTTGTTAGGGCCAGATCAGCAGCCCAGATGCCTCGGATGTAAACTCATGAAGGGAAGATTAATTTATCTGTCATCCTATGCTTTGACAGTTGTTGTAAATCTGATTTAGCTCTGAGCAGAAATAGGGGGACCTTTGAATTTATAAGGGTGATACTAAGAAAACCTAACCTAGACTCTCTGAGCCTTGAAGAAACAAAATGTACTTACGGTCAGTGAGATCTTAAGTAATCTTCAGGCATAAAAAATAAAAACAGTGGTGGAGGGCAGGGTGGGAAAGGCTCCTTTTCCACAGGCGAGGGCTGTGTGGGTGCACTAGTGCGGTGTGCCCACTGGAACTCTCCCTGGGGAACAGAAGTAGAAGGAAGGCTCTGTGGTTATTGATCGATTGAAGCAGACAATTCTATGAGCCAAGTGCGTGTGCTTTTTTAAAAAATGTTGGCACTGTTTTTAGAGTTTTTCCTTTTCTGACATTTTGAACTTTATAGAGGTGATTTTTTTTTTCTTTTTGAAAATTCATAAAGCTGTCAGACTGATTTATTGTGGAATGATACAGTGCAGATTTTAAACATCTACGGCAGTGCATTTGTAAAATTTAAATGAAAACTCTAACAGTCATGACCTCATTGGAGATGGCCTGTTGTCTTATGATAGGAGTATTTGTCTGTGGGGACAGAATGGGTGGTTAAAGCGAAGAAAAGTTTTCCTTGGTGGTGCTACTCTGCCAGTATCTTGTGCATTGTGGGAGCTGGGCAGTAGCGTCTCTTGCCTTCTTTCTTATTGCATATGCTCCAAATTAAACATAGTATAATAGCTGTGGAAACTAGATTTCCACTTTTGCATTGAAGTATTGAAAATAAAATATTAAACACTTTTAAAATCTGAGCTCCCTAGGGTGGAATGGTGCTATTTTTGTTACATTAGCATAAGGGCATCTGTGAATACTGTGATGTCTGCTGTGTATGTTCAGTGCAAAGAAGGCTTTAGTCTTTATGGTGGTGGGTTACTTTTGTAACATGCTGAATTCAAACTACATAAAATCTCTGACAACCTGCTTGTAGTACGTTACCTTACATATAGCTCAGGCCTCTAAATGCATACCATTACTCTGCAGGACTAGGTTGCAGTGAAGGACATGATTTCCATCCGCTGGTAAGTTGGAAACTGTGCCTTTCCTTGGTGATGAGGAGGTGACCTGCGTGTTAACTGCCTCTGTGTTGGGCTAGAAGTGCAACACAGTGAAAAAAATCACTCTTCTTCCTTGAAAGGATAGAATACTAATGAGCTCCTTTCCCACTTCTTTATTTCCAGCCTACATTGCCTGCTAGTTCGGGACCTCACAACTGATTTTGTAAAGCTGTAGGTGAGTCAGGGCCGTCAGCCCATAGTAAGCTTTCAGTGGGTTAGCAAGAGGTGTTTTATTGTTACTCCCTGCAGATTGTAGGGGTGTTAGCTCAGGCCAGAACTGCTGCAAAGGAGCAGGTTCCCTGTGTCAGTGTGGCCTTTTCTTTCTGGATGAGTGTACAGCATCGACTTCAGTGGAGGGACAACCAAACTGATGTTACTCGCTTTGCAAGTAGTCCAAGAGAGAACTACTCTGAATGTTAATGAAATATAAAGGTATGTATCCCCACACTGTTGACTGAATTCCTGAATGTGTGAGTGTATTAGCCGAAAAAAGTATAAAAATAATTTGTGTCCCTATGTTTCAAACATCTTAAAAAAAAAAAAAAAAAAAAAAAAAAAAAAAAAAAANNNNAAAAAAAAAAAAAAAAGGAAAAAAAGCCAAAAAAGAGGAAGGCAAGAATTGTCCTGCTGTCTTCTCTAGCAAGACAATGTTTACATGGAAATGATGTTAAAAAACAAAACCCCAGATTTTCAGGTGTGGAATTCAGAGTAGTTGTTAAAAAATACCAAGTGTAGGTAGATTTTATGTCAAATTAGTTACGTGCATTCTATGGATTCTGAACGGCTTAATATTACACTCAAGGTTCACAAGGATTTTTTTTTTAAGAAACTTTTGGGGGTTTTTTTGGTTGGTTTGGGTTTCTTGTGTGCAATCATAATGGGGTAGTAATTTAGTTACACTTTTATAATTTAGGTTTGGTTTAGAATTCATTCATGAGGCTTTTAAGGTACTAATACAACTACAGAAACAAGGATGAGGGTGATGATGGCATTACTTAACTGAAGTTAGAATCTGAGACCAAAAGCTTGAGAGGACTTTTTATTTTGAATATTTCAGCTTGATTCACTAAAGAACAGATCTTAATTTCAGGTGTAGTCTGAAGTAGACTTGTAGAAAGAAAAATGACACAATTTCAAATTCTTCTGAAATAATTTCTGCCCTTACTCACTCTGGGAGTGTGTAAAATTGTCACTGTTGCAGGGCATTATTTTGAATGAAGCTTTAAAATCCTTCATGAGTACTTTGTTAATGTCAGAGACATTTGTAGTAGCTTTCAAAAATATCAGTTTGTTCATAACAGTATAACTCCGAATATTTTTTGCTTCTGGACTGAAAATCAGAAAACTAAGAACATGACACTTTATACTGGCCTGTCATGAAAATAACAGAGCTGTCCTAAAATGAATCTCCCTACCTACTGCTATATTTTCCCTCACTTTTATTTGTGTTAAATTTGATGTGGAAGGATACAAGTGTTAGCATTGGCCAGCTCTGCTAACTGATATTTGAGTATATGGTTTATTTAGAAATGTAGCAGTAATGAACTTAGTGAACATAGTAACACACTTGCTCTTATTGTGGGCAGTCACTTCTCTAAAACATTCTCCAGGTTTCTGTTTCGTTGTGGTGCAAGCAATGGCATTTCTAAATTTTGCATAGCTATGTCCTGGATTTGCTCATGAAATGGCCAGGAAGAAACTACATTGTTTGTACAGGTGTAGCAATTGCACAAATTGAACATGTAGTATTATGAAAACTTGGTCTGGAGTGTTCCTATTGCCTAAAGTAGGAGCTCAGGTTTTGTCACTTTGCTCAGGCAGGGCACAATGTTGGTTGTGGCGTAGTGAGACCTGAGTATTTGAGTAAAGAGGATCAGTGGTGATGTGATCATGAAGGCTGGCAGCGTTTTCAAATCGGCATAAAGAAGGCATTTCAGTATTTTATATTCTCCCCACATTGTAACTGAAATCAACTATGCAGCTGAGATTGAGAAGCTGAGGGTTTGTGTTACAGTCTTAATTCTGAGTGGTATATGAACCTGAATTTTTGCAATTCACCTAAATTGCACTAGTAAAAATAAATGAATTTTTGTAAAGGGGATCTCGTTAAGGCCTTCTCTAATGCTTAAAGAATTGCAGCAATCTTTAGGCAACGCACTGGTCTCTTTGTTGTTGATGGTTTTTGCCCATAAAGTGTTTGAAGTGGATCTCAGATATCTCATTTTAATGGCAAAGAACAGAGCAAAATTGTTTTGAAAATAGCTGAGATGGATGGTCTGGTTTGCTACCAAAAGGGGAACCAGTCTGGGGACACGAAACAAATCAGTAGCAGGCGATAAGACTATTGAGAGCTGCTACAGAAACCTGTTAAGAAGGAGTTGCTTCAATTGACCGGATGAAGGATGCAACAGCTCTAAGAATTAGATCCTAGAAAATCTTTGTCTTTTTCTATAACACTATGGAGCATTCCTTGTCACTGTACAAACTGACTGAACCATACAAATCTTTTTCTGATTTTCACAAAATTTCACACTTTGATTTTATTTTATTTTTTAACACCCTTTGGGTAGATCAAAGTAGCTCTCTGTTCTGTGATGCTACAGACAGACATCATTTCAGCAAAGTATGGCTTCACGTGTTTAGTGGGACAAGATTTTTTTGAAAAGCAAATTAATTTTTCTAGGAGACAATATACATTACATATTTCTCTATTCCATAAAATAGTTTTCCTCCTGGCTAATTTAATCTGTTGCAATCAGCAGAGAATTAAAAAAAAAAAAAAAGACAAAAGGATTTTGCACAATATTTCTAGACTTTTTTTTTAAATTTTTTTTTCCCCATCCACTTTTAAAGGCACAGTAGGGAGCCATGGGAAATGTATTTTCATCTAGGAGGTTGTAGGAGGAATACATATTGTTTGTTTAAGGCATCAGGTATTGAGAAATGGCAGGGTGAAAAGTTTGACCTGAACTGCCAGATCTGATCTGCAAGGGGGTAATTGAGTTGCCATGTTTTTTTTCTCCTCAGTTTAAATCAAGTTTTGCTATAGCCCATTTAAGTGTCAAACTGGTAGCAAAACTTGACAACTTCAGGGTGCAAGCTTGCTTTTGATCAGGATTTACATGCAAATCATTTTTGCCTTGAACTGTCAACTCCTGTTTTGACACCGTGAGGGGAGGTGTCCCCGTTTCTTGCAGCCTTTGCTTCTCCAGCCGTGGGGTTGGTGGTCAATGCTGTTAGTTGGCGTGTGGAAGAAAATTATTCTGGTAGCATGGTGGTTAAAATTTTTATATCCATCTACGTATTTTTTTTCTACCCTCTTTCCTGTCAGTCAGCTGTAGCAGCTGGGCTTCTAATCTCCTTTTTGCCTAGAAGAAAATCTAACAATAATCCTGAGTTTGATGTCAGGGAGAAACTAGGGAATTGGGGTAGAGGGTCACCAGTGTAGTGGGGAATGGGTTTAAGCTGCAAAACAACACAAAGGATGCTGACAGTCCACATTTTCTTGGGCTTTAAACAAAGTCTTTGGTAAGTTTAAAGAATCTTCTCCTTGCATGACTAAACCTATTGATGGTTTAGAGAAAAAGCTGCCTTAGAAGGCTTAAGACTGAATCTTCTTTCCAATTTTACTGAAAACCTTAGGATGTTAAATTTTTTTTTACATTTTATAATTGGAGAAAAATTATAGAGGGGCCCATGAACTATGAATACACTAAATGAATGAACAGAGTATGTCTTCTTTTTGTGCCCATGTCTAGTAAAACTCTTGTGTAATATACCTTTTTAGATTAATTTAATTTCCATTTACACTTTCCATCTGGAGCTAATCTTTCAAGAAAATGCCACACAGGAAAGTAAACTAATAAAACAAAAACTGTAATTTAATACTTAAGGCTTTCTAAAAATAAAATCAACTGCAGAAACAGACTGGGGAGACTTTGTAAAAAGGACATAAAATCACTACTATACCGAACTAAAGAAATGATGCAAGAAGTTACACCTTGCAAGTGATGTTGCTATTCTGTTTTCTAGTAACCATTTTTTCTTTGTACTATTAGTAGAGTAAGGACATCAAACACAGTGTTTCACTGAGGTGGCAGGCAGTGTCATGTTTGATAATCTGCATATGAAAGCAGAACTTCTAAAGTCAAGATTTTGAGATGGAATCTGCTTTATCTGTTTTGGACCTTATTCTAGCAGACAAAAACATGAGTATGCTGACATGTGCTGTGAAATTTTAATTGAATTGTTAATGACACTTTGGAGTGACACAACGTGTGAGAAACTTCCAAGAACCGATCATGGGAGCCCTTTTTCTTACTGTTACAAAACAGAAGACACTGAGAACTTGACAAGTCCAAGTGTCTGAGGCCAGGGGAATAATTGATAGCAGGCTGCCTGTATCCAAGGTTCTTTAGCAGTAATTGCAAGCAGGATCTGACTCTCTGATCTCACCAGTGGTATTCACCATGCCAAAACGACCAGGCTTTGACAGATTGCTTTCCTACAGTAATAACTTAGGCATGTTCCCGTTCTCACATGAGGCCACACATCCCTCCCACTGGAGAAAATGAGTTGAAAATGAGTTGCTTCTTTTTTTAACAGGGCACTGTTAAAATAACTCTCTTCTATTATATAAGCCCAGTAGTGCCAGGGGACTAAATTTATATGGTTATAAACAAGAGATATTACTTTAGAATACCACAATGTAATGTTTCACTGTTTCTATAGGATTTCAAATGTCTTGAAAATAACGTGTGGGTTTTTTTCCTCCTTCTCTCTCTTAAAAGAGACCCAAAATGCTACATTTTATGTTTAATTGCATTCATCTCTTTCTGATTTTTTTATAAATAGAGTGTTGACTTGTACTCAGATTTATACGTTGGATGAATCTGAGTCCCCAGAGGAGGACTTAGAAGTACTATTTATTCTCTATAGGTTGAAATGAGACCTATTTTATTTGCATTTTTTAAAGTCTCTTGCTGTGTTTGGTTTGTGTTATATATTTTGAAACTTGTATGTGTTGTTTGGTGGTTTTTTTTTCTTCTCCCTCACCTTCCCCCTCCGTCCCCCCAAATGTCATTTTGTCCATGAACTGTGATTGGAAGCTGTAATGTCCTGGATAATATATAGCAGTTCAGGATTTACAGTCTTTTTAGTGACAGGATTTTACTAATTCTGATATAAGGACCCCTGTGTGCTACTCTACGGTGGTCTGTGTTCTCTGGCATAGTTAAAAGCCTGGCAGCTCCACCCCATAGCTGTCTAAACAAGGTTTCTCACCAGGCACTAACATCAAAAGAACTACAGTAAGCTAAGGTTACAGGTAATTGTAACCACAATATTAAGTTTATAAAAATGAGCATCTACTACTATAATGACTGGCACTTTCATTAATATATACAAACCTCTAAGAAGATTAAGGTAAGTTTCTATAAGTGTTAAGGGTGGAAGGTTTTATAACTTTCAACTGCAAATAAAAAGTGGTAAGAGTGCAAGGTTCTTAGCTGTGAAAATAAATTGTGTGCATGTGGTAGAATACTTGTTGACTATATGACATCTAGTTACTCCATGGTACTTTGAAATGAAGAACTCTAAAGGTAGATTTACATTCTTTAGCAAAAGCAAGAATCATAGAATAGAATAGAATAGAATCACAGAATCATTCAGGTTGGAAGAGACCCTTGGGATCATCGAGTCCAACCATCAGCCCTACTCTACAAAAATGGGAAGGTAAAGTCATACGGCTGTTGCTCATTAACTCCAAAATCTGTGAGAGACTGCAGACAAATTCAGGTGATCTGCCTGTAAATGCCATTGGAACCAGGGAAGAGGTTCTTGCACAGAGTGACATTTTGGATCCAATCAGGTGGTCTTGTTACAAGATGTAAAGAGTTACCTTTTAAATTTTTTTGCATAAAGAATGGTGGGCCATACATTTGGTTTTTTTGTTTGGTCTTTTGGTTGGTTTTATTTAGTTTTTAACTCCTTTGTCTCCCTCGAGTTCAGTTAACATCACATTTTTTGTAACTATAGAGAATAACTTAATGGAAAACTTCAGTCTCTGAACATGCTGCTGTAGATACACAAGAAATAACTTTCTTCAAGTATGTAGCTTTAAAGTAAGATGGATTGTTCACTGTATACCTGATGGGCCATGTAGCTCACTCATAAGCTTTTATAAACTTTAGGGATCATGTGAACACTTTTAGAGGCTATTCCTAGTGCTTTGACTGCTTTGATTGTAGTAAATAAATCTTTATTTGTAATAAGGTGGAAAAATACAGAGCAGATATGAAGCTAGGGTATTAAAAATAACTAAGTTTTGGGGTCAAGCCCAATTCATTAAAATGAGAAAAGCAGAGGGGAGAGTAAGGCTTGGCACTGGTTTTGCAATAATAATTTATCCGTACCTTGAGCCCATCCTTTGGACAGACCTTTGTTTGAACTGCAGCTGGCTTGGTTTATGTATGACCTGCTGGGAGCTGAGGTTGTAATGAAAAACAGTTATTCTTTCAAATTACTCACAAGAAGAAGTGCCTGTTTTATCAAGTGCTCTTCTTAATTTGGCACATGGTAAGACTTTTAATATTTATTTTTTCTCCATTAATCATGCTGTATCTTATAAGAAGTCTAAACACAGTGTTGAAATACTGTGTTTCCCTTAAAGCATTCTGAGGACAAACGCTTCTCTGGAGAGTGGCTGTCAGGTGCTCTTGCCATTAATTAATGAAGTTATTTGTTGAGGTTTTTTTGTGTGTGTATTGCCATATTGTGAACTTTCTGAAATGCTTCTTCTTGGGTCAGGATTGAGTTTCATAATTTTGTAGAATAGCTACTGATAAAAAAAGGACGAGGAAACAATAAAGGTTTAACAAAAATAGAAATGCAAAACTTGCAGTCCTTTCATTGTTTAAAACAAATTTAAGATGCTGATTTACTTATGAAATTGTGATTGACTCAGAGTTGTCCTGGTTTTCTTTGTTTTGCTTATAACCCTAATTTTTGTTAATGTAAACTGTATATTTAGAACCGTACAAAGTAAAGATAGCTGCTGTCCCGTTCAATCTGAAGAGCTAAAGATGAAATAATACTAGGTTGGGGAAAAGGTGAAGATGGTAATAACGTAAACTGTGTCTTTGTATGTCTTTTACCAAATAGTAGAACTCAGATACTCAAGCAAAGTAGGAATGCTGAATTTATTTATATACATCGTTTTAATTTCTAAGGTCTGTTATTTGCTGAGATATTTGAAGAAAGTGCTTCTGTTCCTTAGGTAGGAATAACCCACCCTTTGAAGTCATACGCCTGTTAATCCTTTAAGATCGTAGACTTAGTGCATAGGATGTCAATTCTAATTGCAGATTTCTTGTAATCTCAAACCATTAGTGGAGTTGTTATAAGCAGGGGAGTTGACTCAAAAAGAGCTTTTTGTAAGAATCAGGTCTTTAGTTTTTGGGAATTCGGACAAGCATTAAACCAGTGAGGTGTTCATGGATTGCATTAACCATGTGATGCTAGTACTGAATCCTGAGTTAAATTCCCTGGCATTATTTCTTTTTCCATTATTCTTGCAGTTGCTGTTTACAAATCTAATTAGCGTCTTGTTTCCTGTTTCAAGATATTAAAAAAAATCCCAGCCATGACTAATACTGACAAATACTGGTACTAATTTCAAGTACTTCTAAAAGACAACTTTTTGCAAATGGAAGTTGATTGCCCTTTCATTTAGATATTTTCTACATGTGAAGGTTGGAAGACAAGTGCCAGAATTCTCTGTAAATGATGGGGGAAAGAAGAGGTTGTGCAGATAGGCACTTTCTTTCAGGGGACAGGATGAGGTATTACTTGGAAGACAAGGGAGTGGATGTGTAATAAGTAGTTCTTCCTCCTAATGTTATTAAAGCATAGTGCTGACAACACCCTCTTTCCACACTTTCTCTAATACTTTTGTCCTCGTACAAATGTAGCACTGGTCTGCTTACTGCGTTGTTATGCATCTTCTCTCATAGCTTTAATCCACAGTTAAATAGTCTGTTTATAATAACCTCTTGTCACAAAAGGAGGAAATTGAATCTGCTGCTGAAGAAGACATTAGAATAAGAGGTATTATTGTTCCCTTTGTTTTGTGTAAGCTGGAAAGTTTAGCTAAGTAGGATATGATGCTGAAATATTATTTTCTTAGATGTTGATGTATTGCATAACCATTGAAGGGCAAGATAAGCCCATCAAATGCTGTTGTAATCACCTCACTTCCTAGCACTGACAGATGGGGTGGGTTTTGCCTCATTTCAGTTTGTTCAGTTTGCTTTTTCTCAAACAGTGTACTGGGAAAATGTTTATATTAGGCAAGCACTAAAATGATTATTGGGAATTTGGGGGGTTTGAATTGTCATAGTCTAAGCTAAATACCTTAGGATGTATGGGAGCACGTTCAGAATGACTTGAGGTCAACGCTGGTACAGAATTAGCCTGAAAATGAGAGGTTGGAGTGGAGCAGCTAGAATATCTGTTGGTGCAAGTTCTTGCCATGGTTTTACAATAGTGTCATCCAAGCAGAGACGCTATGTTTAGTAATGTATTGACTTCTTCTTTATTTTCACTGTATTAAAAACATCAGCTTTATGGATGTAATATGTCCCTTGTTATATGGAGTGTTGGCAGTGCTTGCAAGCATTATATATATTTTGGTTTTTTCCCCCCCTATAAAACCTCTAATATTCTTCAAAGTGGCTTAACTTCCTTCCTGTTTTATTTGTGGGTTAAAATTGTACAGTTTTGTTCATTTTTAAGCAAGTTATTTATATATCAGTGCACTTTTATTGGGTTGGACTAATTACACATTTTATAGAAGCTGTGCTGTTTTATCATTTATTTCATAAGATACCATTACATACACAACATATATCTATATTAGGCACACAAGTCCAAGTTGTATTGCAGGTACCACCAAGAACCAAGGAGTAATGATAATAAATAGAATTTACTATGGGCACATGAGACACGGGCATTCAGGCAAACCTGATTGTAAACTTAGAACCAGTTCTAAAAAAGTGCCTGTCACAGCTTTGTCTACTGCACTTCCCATGCTAGAAACTGCTGCACTGTTGTTTCTACATCTTTGGGAAAGAGGATATTTTCATAGAATCATAGAATGGTTAGAGTTTGAAGGGACCTTAAAGGTCATCAAGTTGCAACTCCCCTGCCGTGGGCAAGGAAATCTCCCACCAGACCAGGCTGCTCAAAGCCCCATCCAGCCTGGTCTTGAACACCTCCAGGGATGGGTCAGCCACAGCTTCTCTGGGCAACCTGTTCTAGAGTCTTACCACCCTGACAGTAAAGAAGTTCTGTCTGGTATCTAATCTAAATCTCCCCTCTTCCAATTTAAAGCTTTTACCCCTTGAAATTTCATCTGAAATAAGTAGCAGTGTAACTGTAAGGTGGATTCCAGAATACACTTAATCTTTCTTCAGTTTGGATTCTGTAACTTTTTAGAATTTGGGACTAAATCTCAGTATTGAAACTCCCTTCAGTGGTACACACAGAGCATCACGATTTGCTTTTCATATGGCCCACTTTGTGAGGAGATATATTTGAAATCAGTATGTTGATCTCAATTATCAGTATGTTGACATATTAACAACAAACTTTTTAGTGAAGAGCGCTAGTAACTTTAGTTGCCTTATGACTGTATAATTATTTGTTTCCCAAGATATTTTTGAACAGCGTTGTCTCCAACATGCTCTTTTGAATTATCAGTTTCTTTTACCTGGTATTTGGGATGCTTCTGCAATTTTTGGCATAAGTGATTTTTCAGTTTCATTCTTACATAATGTCCATCACACAGCACCTAATAAAAATCATATACTTTGAGCAAAATTTAGGTGGGATTTCTGGGACTATTTGTCTCCTGAATCATGATTGCCATTGAAGTAACTAGGACTACAACTACTTCATCCTACATCAGTATCAAGTGACTCGGTAAAATTAACAATGAGCTCTGAGGGCCTGTTCAGTTTCATTGTTTGAGTTAATTTTTTCTTGTTTTAATGCTTTCCCATTGTAAGAATACTGTATTTGGATTTTCTGACAATGTCTTTTGTCTCAGTAGAAGTGCTGAGAAGATGGAAGTATTTGCTTGGAGAATAAACAGCCTGGTTTAAAACAAAGAAATTACTATTTTTTTTTCCCCCTGAGAAGTGAAAGCAGAGCAGTATATTCTTTCATTCAGGCACAATGTGATTGTTTTAGTATATTTTGCATTAATTCATGGGAGGGCACTTGCCTAAATTGCTTTCTGTCTCTTGTGCAAGTCTTTGATGCTGGTGACAGTTTGACTGCATTAGTGAGAGTGTATTGGTTAATCCTTTGCTTAACTTGTTCTTTTTGGCACAGGCAGGGGCCTTTCCAAAGATAATCTGTCAGCATAGGCGAAATCCTAATCAAACGGGCCAAAAGAGGAGCTGGGAGATATGTTGTAGGCTGAAGAACTCCTTTTAGGACTAGATATTTTTTGATACTGTGGTTTTTTGCATGCTCTGAAAATTTGGCATGTATATAAACTCTGTTGAGTCATAAGGGCTTGCATCCTCTCTGAACCATTGGTTAAATTCGGATACCATAAGTGCTGTACATCTGCTTTGCTACCGGGAGTTGGTTTTTGGTAGGGGTTTGGATATTTTATTTTCAGTCCCTCTAGTCATTTACTATTGAACAATACATCTGAGTTTCCAGTCCCGTAAGCTCAAAACCCGATGAAGACCAAAATCATTCACGTGAAAACTGTGGTATCTGAAAAACCCAGTTACACGTGGATGGCCAAATGTCTAATACAAAAACCTCCTTTTTCACTGCAAGTAGCTGAAATCGGAAACTATCACCCAAAACAGGAGAGGTCTAGGTTACTTTTAAAGCTGATCCTGACTCTGACAAATCACCACCGATAAAACCTAGTTTCTGCACTTTGAAGAAGCCTCATTTAATTACATCAGACTTAAAGTAACAATCAATATCCTGGACTGCCTAGCATAAAATCAACAGGTGTATATTCACCTACTTTTGCAAAATAATTTGGAATAACGAAAGATCAGGAGAGGACTTTTTTTTTTCCTCTAAAATAAAAGTATATCTTGGTATTATCGTTGTTAGTAGAGATAAAGTTGAAGCTGTTCTTTCAGAATTGAAGTGTTTCAGTTTCTTTGCGAATGGTGCTTTAAAAGTGCTTATTAATGTACAAGTGGAGGGAAACCTGAGATACATTTTTTCCCCTTGTCAGTTCAGCAATCAACTGTAATAAGAGCTGATGTAAAATTTTCATACACTTTAAGGCATTCTTTAATGTCTTTATGCTACTTGAAACACTTTCCATTTTCATTTCACTTAACAAGCATATTGGGATATTCTTTATGCAGATAAAACAAGCTTAAATAAAGTTGTTAAAAGTGCCTGCAAGTAAATTGCTTGTATATTCCTTTTACCCTACTTCTCCCTCCCCCTACACTTAACATGATTAAACTGAATATTATAATATAGTTCCATGCTAAATGGTTCTATGATTCATATCAGCCTTATTACTGTCAGCTCAGCCAAAACAATTTCACTTTCACAATCTTGTGCTGCTCAACTATGTAGAGGTATTATGGCAAACATGGGATGCCTGGATTGAGATGCAAATGTAATTCATAGAATGGTTTAGGTTGGAAAGGGCCTGAAAGATCATCTAGCTCTAAGCTGCCATGGGCAAGGACACCTCCCACCAGACCAGGTTGCTCAAAGCCCCATCCAACCTGGCCTTGAACCCCTCCAGGGATGGGGCAGCCACAGCTTCTCTGGGCAACCTGTTCCAGTGTCTCACCACCCTCACAGCAAAGAATTTCTTTCTAGTATCTAATCTGAATCTACCTTCTTTCAGTTCAAAACCATTACTCCATGTCCAATCACTACACTCCTTGATAAAGAGTCTCTCCTTATCTTTCCTGTAGACCCCCTTTAAGTACTGGAAAGCTGCTATAAGGTCTCCCTGGAGCCTTCTCTTCTCCTGACTGTATTCCTAGGAGAGGTGCTGCAGCCTTCTCATCACTTTCATGGCCCTCTTCTGGACCCATTCCTGAGGGTCCATGTCCTCCTTGTGTTTGGGATCCCAAAGCTGGACACAGTACTCCAGGTGGCATCTCACCAGAGCAGAGGGGCAGAACCACCTTCCTTCACCTGCTGCTGTTCATGCAGCCTAGGAAGCTGTTAGCTTTCTGGGCTGCAAGAGCACATCGCTGGCTCAAGTTGAGCTTCTTATCAACCAATGCCCCCAAGTCCTTCTTCTCAGGGCTAATCTCAATCCATTCTCTGTCCAAACTATGTTTGTTCTTGGACCTGCCTCAACCCAGGTGCGGGACTTTCCACTTGCCCTTGTTGAACTTCATGAGGTTTGGACAGGCCCATCTCCCAAGCCTGTCCAGGTCTCTGGATGTCATCCCTCCCCTCCAGCGTGTTCATTGCACCACGCAGCTTGATGAGGTTGGCAAACTTGTCCATTTCACCAATGAAGACGTTAAACAGCACTGGCCCCTGTACCGACCCCTGAGGAATGCCAATAGTCATTGGTCTCCACTTGCACATTGAGACGTTGAACACAACTCTTTGAGTGCGGCCATCCAGCCAACTCCTTATCCACTGAGTGGCCCATCCATCAGATTCATGCAGCTCCAATTTAGAGACAGAGATGTCATACAGGCCAGTGTCAAATGCTTTGCACAGGTTCAGGTAGATGATGTCAGTTATTCTTCCCTTATCCACTGACATTGTAACCCTCTTTCTAAATAACATTTCTTCTTCCCATTTCCACCTAGCTAATTTTTTACTTGGTTCTATGTTTTTCATTTGGACTTGGTGTATGCCTCAGGACTGTGCCAAAATATTCCATCAATGTCCAACAGAACAAGTGAAGACTGATGAGCTTCCACATTACTTAGTTATTTGAAATAATAGAATAAAGGATTTTTTTTAAATACCACACCCAAACCACCCTAAAATCTAACTACATGGTTATCTTTTTTGCATCTAACCAGAGATTATGCCGATTGTTGAATCAAAATTGTCTAAATTAATAGAAGGATAGGGGAAAGTAATCGAAGACATTTCTGTCTGAGATTCTGATACTGAAGGGTTTTGTTGAGCAATGGGTAATTAGCATTTTGGGATCCAGAGAGGATTTGGTTCTGCCTGTATGTGACCATACTCTCTATGCTGTTAAGGTTGGGAATAAGTTGTGAAGATGCTTCTAAACTGTTTAGGATACCCATTTACTTGAGAACCTATCCCAGGAATCATATTGCAAAGAATGCTTTACAATGATATTGATTTATTTGATAACTTCAGAGCCAATACAATGAATGGCATCTGAATCTGTATCCTCTTTGTAGCTTCCTTATGTCTTATGCTTCTATTAGAGTTGAGGTAATTTCATGGTTCCTAGGGTGGAGTCTCAAAAATGGTAAAAAAGATGGAAAAGAACGAACTATCATTTTGTAGCGTCTATTGCATAGTGCATGGGAAAATTCAGACCACAGAGGTGGAATTATGTGGGCAGTAGAGAGTTGAGTTTTTTGTTGATGTGTTGGGCATAGCTTCTAGAGCTAGCTTTGATCCTCAACCAGTTAGGAAAAGTGATACCTTACCTTCTCTTGCTTGTCTCACATCTCACATCTGTTTTATAGCTTTCTGAAGTTACAGATTTATGTGAAGAGTAGTTTATGGTTTTTGAAAAGTAGAAAGAGTTATTATTCACTGTGAATAGAATAACACACTGACTGACTTGTTTTCTTTGAATCTTTGGACTGCTTTTTGTTTTTTGCCTTGTTTTCCCCCAAATTATTTTCCTAGTGTAAAGAGAGAATTTCAGTCTGAGAGGGTTAATTTTTCTCTTTCCGAAACTTATAGACAGTGGATGGAGCTACAAGGTCTTTGGGCAGTTCTCTTTGGCCAAAGTTTCTTGGATTTTCCAGAGTTATTCTTTATAGTTCTAGTGAAAAGCTGCTATTGAGTGGCTGCAGAAAGGGATACTCAGAGTTTTTCGTCCTAATTTTAACATGGTGGATGTTATATACCCAAATTTTAGGTACCTGTTTTTGTCAACTGTAGTATACAAGTAATTCTAGTGAGACAGGATATATTTGACAGGTTGTTGTTCTATCCTCTGGCATGCTGTTTTGATTCTTCCTCCCACTTATTTTGTCTGCATTTTTAGATTTTTGCTGCATTATACTATTTAGTGTTTATCTTCTCATTCATTAATTGGAAAGACGAGTCTCATTAACATGAATTTCATATATTGGCCTACTCCTAGGGTTTGACAAATAATTTGAATTTTTTTTAATGCACCAAGAAAAATTTTTGAATGGTCATGGATATCTTTCTCTGAAATTTCTGTCAACACATAGTGAGAAAAGTGTGTTGGGATACATAAACTCTGAGTTAGGTTTGCAATGTGTATCGTTCAATAAATTATGCCTACTGTTTGAAGTAGTAGGAATAAATATGCACTCTTCAGTTTGAACAGTGAGTGGCAGTTTTCTGCCTGGGCATAGGAATTCTCTTGGGGTTTTTCATATGGTGGCAATTATTTCCCTGGCTGCGTTAGCATGACTGTGAAGTAAACCAAGTAATAAATTAGGAAGATGGAGGTGAAGACGTAGAGCCTCAGCCTCGCTAAACTGTTTTGAACTATACAATCATATCTGTGATGCTATAGAGGAAGGTAAATAATTGTTTCCATAAAGCAGTGCTAGTCAGTATAGTGTGCTGTGACACTTTGGTTAGCTACTATCTTAACAGGTAAAAGAATAAACATGTTGGGGGAGTGTGTTGCAGGATCCTGATTGACTGCAGCAGCAGGCGATTAATGGGCAACAACGCTCTGACAGGAACTGCTGACAAGGCGATAATGAGATTAGCACCTTCTGATTCTTTTATTAACAAGTAGCCAAAGAATCATTTGGGCATGTCAGTAGATAATGATGGAAATTAAGGGACACTCTGGAACCTTTGGGTAGCAGATCATGCACCTATTGCTCTGAAGGGTAACTTGCAGATTAACTGAATCATCTCCTTTTGCATATGTAATAGCTGAATACAGTGATGTTAGAGGTAATATGAGTGGATATATTATTACCTTTATTTCTGTATCTTAGTGATTCAGGCATTTTGCAGCACGACAGTTCATTTTATACATGGAGCTCAGTTTGGAAAAGTATGTTCGTTAGTAGCTGTACCAATATGAAAAAATTCTTTTTTCATGGAGTTTTATGCCAGGATTGCTGATCTTGAGTTATTGTTTTTCAGTTAGCATCTTTTCCTTGTTGTGATGCTCGTCTTGGTTTGTAAAAATGATTACTTTTGGGGCAAGAGAGTGGAAAATGAGTATGAATGGAAGGAGGTGTCTAGGTTTATAGGGAGGAGTAGGAATGAGAAAAATGGAGAAAGCTATAAATAATTTCAGTATGTGAATAATTGAGAAGACTAGAGAGTGGCAAGACTGTAAGAGTAAGGGGAATTGAATGGGAATGGACAATACCACACTGAAGAGTTTATTTTGGGTCTGGGAGATAGTGCATTAGTTTCTGGACGGAACCTGGAAGAGTAATACACCGCTTAAAGCAAACAGCTCTGTAGGCATGATTCTGGTGGAAAAATAGGAGAGAGAAGACCAAGAGCTAAGGAGGACAAAAAATTAGGAGTAAGAAAGGAAAGCAATAAATACAAAATTGGTAAAAGAGTTGGGCTGTTTGTCTTGGAGGCGGTTTGTCATTTTTCTTATTTCGCTGTTAGTCTGGCAGATATCACTGCATAGAGGTTTAATTTTCTTGATGGTCATTTAGGAGGAGGGGGACAAGGAAATGGGTTATTATTTTCAGTGGTTTTCAAATATTAATAGCTACAAAGGTATTTTATGAATGCATTTAATTGACTGTTTCATTGACATTAATCCCATTTGACAAGGAAATCTGATAAGAACATTGCCATGATTTTGCATTTGGCCAAGTTAAAACATCTTAATATTTATCATCATATTCTAAATTGGCTTGGAGGCTTTTTCCTAGGGGCTTACATTGATGCAATTACTCAGGTTGTATGAATGTGAACGGAAGCACAGATGTGCAAATTGGCATGATTTAACCCTCCATTAGATCAAAATAATTTTAAGATGTAACTGATACAAATGCTTACTTTTTATGTCTAATTACAGTCAGGATGGCTGTTCTCCACAGAAAACAAATCTGACTGCATTAGGGTTTATGTTCACAGGTCACGTAAGAACCCTTGAAAAAACTACTCTAACTTTTGTGGAATCAAAGATTTTGTAAGTTTGGAACTTCCCACCTTGAGGATATTAGAAGTGCTCTGGGTGGTGGGTCCCAGAACTTGGCTATCATCACTTTCCATAGTTTTTTTTTTTTGATACACCATGGGCTTTAATTGTGCTCCTGTGCTTGCTAAAGATCAGTGGCACATGCCCCTGCCATCCTCTTAAGTGTCTTTATGCGTGTGGCTTTGAGAGCCTCAAGTTACTCTGCTCAAACTTATAATAGTCTTGAAATCTCCATTATTTGGATGTTGCTGTTTTCTTGAGCAGCTGATAGCTCAGTGTTAGGAGGAAATCAGCGGTGCCAGCATAGCAGAGAGAAGGCTGTCTACTTACCTTTATATTAATATATCTCTGATCATTAAGAAAATGAAAAGAGGAAAAAAGGGAGCCATTCTGAAGTCAAGAATAATGGCTTGCTTTACAGCAGTGTTTTCTTGACATGGCAGAGCTTGCTCATTTGTGTCTCAGACTTTCCTGTTATTCAACCAAGTAAAATGGTTGTCAATCTGTTTTAAGCAAAGAAAATTGAACTGGGTTTTTCAGGAGTATTGGTCGGCTTAGTTATGCCAAGCTGTTTCTTTGGATGGTAATAATAGATTTGTGCTTCAGCAGTATCTCTGACACAGTTGACTGGTTTTTAAGTTTACTTTTTTTTTTTCCCTTGTCTGAAATGCAAGTTGCCACCTGTACCTGGAATGCAAAGATGAAATCCAGTTGTTCTTCTTAAAAAGCATTTTTTTTTAAAGAGAAGATATCTGATTTGGAATAGTTGATTTATATTTCACTTCTGTCTTTCTTTGCTAATTTCTCTCTTAGAGGCATATTAGAGTAGATCGAAATATTTCATCAGTAACAATATATTAACAGGGAAAACGATCAACCTGGGGCACTGGTTCTCATAATTCTGTTTTAGATTACTTTTTTTTTATTTTTTTTTTAACCAGTTTTTTCAAACCAAATGTTAATGCATATGCTTGATTGCTAACCACCTCTGGGCATCAAACCTGTTTTTTCTTGAGTGCAATAAGTGATTATCCAACTCACGCTGCTCAGAAAAAGAGGTTTTGTTTTAATAAGCAGTTTGCAGTTTGGCACACAATGCTGAGGAAAGCAACATTATCTCCAGCAGTAAACTCTGCAGTCATTGCAAAGCTTGACAAGAAAATGATTGAGTCTGTTTGTTATACCTTTGTGGGGCTGCCACTGCTGCTGATGGAAATGTTGCTGTTTATTCAGCAATGCAATAACACTTTCTGTAATTTATGGATGCACATTCCCCAGATTACTAAAGGTAATATTGTTGACTAAAGGAAAGTATACGAATGGATAGTTTCAGTTGTTCCTGTCCTTATAAAAGTGATTGACTGTTCACTTTGCACTGGGAAGAATTTGCACAGGCTCTTTCCCTCTTAACAATTACAGATTTCCCTTCCACTGACAGTTACAAATAACACAGAGGGTTCTAAGTGGCAAAAATGTACTGACTTCCACAGGTCCAAGGAAAAAAAATCCTAGAAATGCTAGAACTTGCCCCTCACAGGTTGTGATTATTATTTAGCAGCCCTTTTCCATCAGTAATGCGTTCTATCCTTATACATAAGGAAGTTAAGACTTCCATGTTGTTGTATTTCTACACACAGAAAGGATCAAAAAATTGAGGGCAGTGTGTGTATATCTATATCTCTCTCCCTCTCTAACCCAACATATTTTCTGAGAAATAATCTGTATTCAACTGGGAGCCCTGTTGTGGCCATGTATGCTAAGCAAGGCCTGTGTATGCTGTGGAATTGGTACAGGAAAAAATCTGCGTATTAGTTATGATTACCAAATCTGGGGAAGCAGACAGCTCCAGCAATCCTAAAATTCAAGCCTTTGCTCTTTCAACATAAGAAATTGGCTTTCTGTCTCCTGCAGACAAGTTCTCTGTTTTGTCCCTCCTCAGTGATAGCTCAGGAGTTGGTGCAGTGCTTCAGCCGCTTTAGAGCCTCTCTTCCAGTGGCTGTCATTTCATGGGACATTTTCTAAACCCATTTACTACTTGTATTCTTTCATATTCTACTATAAAAGTGATGTCCTGTGTTTAAAACTGTTAGGAATAAAGGAAGACTTGAAGAAATAAATGAAAAAACCCAACGCCAAACAGATTCCCGTGACTGGAAAAGGAGAATGTGCATCCTTTGTTTCTGAGATATCCAGCCAAGATGGTCAAACTAGAATATTAATTTACTGTCCGTAACATCTAGTTAACTGCTGCTTATCTTCAGGTTCTTAATCCTTTTGCATGTGGGTACTGGGCACTATGGGAGCTATGGAAGTAACTTGTCTTTTCCTCCCTCATAAGGCTGGGTATTTTGGGGAGCAGGCCAGTGCCAGTAGTTCTGAGACATACTCTATGCCATAAGTAGTATATGTTGGCTGATGTTTTCAAGAAGCAATGCCGTTAACCTTTGTTACCTGTTTGAATGTACCTGTTTTGAAGATCCCATAATTGGTGATAATTCTGTTTTATGTAGCTGTTTGTTCCTGTGCCTCAATGCGAAGTCTTCAACAACCTGCTTAAACTTTCTTATCATTTTGCACCGTCAGGGCAGTCCACAGGAACAGAAACACAACCTGTAACTTCACTGGAAACATCAGTGAAGCCAGGTTGTTAATTTCCTGCAAAGTTGCCTGTTAGAAAAAGGTTGGTTGTGGGTTTTTTTTTAATATTAATTTTTAATTCAAAAACTTTCTAAGTGTAAATACACATTATGTATTTCTTTTCAGTTGTAAAATGGTATTTGCTTTCTTTTCCCCTGCCCCTCCTCTTAAGCAAACACAAGGCAACTCTTAAATGTCCATGAGTGGTGAGAGAGCGTAGGGATGTGCTGCTGTGTTGCTGGGTTTTTGGCGTTTTGTTTGTCTGTTTGTTCGTTAGGGCATTTTGCATAAGAGGGTTCCCCCTTTCTGCATAAATCCTCACAGAAAGGCCGCCGTGGACTTGTCAGCAAAGTATGGAAAAGCTTGAATTTTCAGTATCTTGGGTTATGTAGCAAATGTAGGGAGAGCATGATAGCTACAAGTGTGAAATAGCACTCAACTTGCGCTATTGTAATCTGCATTGATCATCAGCTTGCTGTATGTGTGAAAAGTGACTTAGGACAATTAAAATCTTCAGTAACACCTGTGTTAAAAGGAAGGCAAGCCATTTCTTTGAGGTCTTGTCTGAATTTATAGTTTCTAAAAATTTTACATGTATTATAAATTACTTTTATTATCTAGCAGCTTAGTAGAAAGCTGTTATTTTTGATTCTTTATAAACTATGATTACAAACTGCTGAACATTTTCATTTTTAAGTAAAACACCACAAGTAACTTTTTCTGTCCCTAATCACAGTTATAGTTTAAATAATATGGTTTTCTTCAGGTTTGGTATTTCCTGTAGCATCTCTTGTGGCAGTTGGAAGGTGGTTTTATGAGGATTTCTCAGAATACCCGTTTTACCATTTTTTGGGGAATCTTCTTGCAGGGTTTCAAAGCTCTTTTAGTATAAAGACCTTTTCAGAATTACTGTATTGCCTTTATATTAATTTGTAAGGGTTAGTATTAAATGCTGTGCTTTTCTCTTGCATAATAATGCTTATGGAAACATTGAACACATAGTATTTTAGCTAACGTCTGTGTGGATTTCCACCAGAGCTGGACAACAAAATGTAGCTTGAAAAGCCTTCCTGGTTTCTGAAATTGCAGTTTTGCCTTTTTTTAACAACTCTGCAAGAAAAAAAAATAATAAACCAAAACAGCCTCACAAAGTGAAACAAAAAAAAAATCTCTTGAACTTCTATCAGGAAGAGTGGCATTGACTAACAGCTCCAGTGTAATGGATGCATAACAGCATTGCAATCTGGGATATTGTTTAAATACCGTAAAAAGCCTTGCTCATTTACTCTGTCTGAGCACTGTAGAGAAAAATGGTGTGGTAATCCTGCCATAGCAGGTGGTACTACTTTCATATCAGTATAAAATGAAATTCTGTGGATGGCTTTTTTTTTTTCTTGTTCACTCTTTTTAATCTTTAAATAAGACGATTGGTAGCCTGTTGGCAAGAAAATGGTCCCTGAATTTTTATTCAAAGTTATACAAGGATGATAGTTGGAATTTTTGGCAGGAGGCAAGCCATTGCTTTTCAGAAAATGCTGTCAGGGGAAGCTTTTTCTGAGTTACCTGCTGGGTCCAAGCTCTTTTATGTTGTTGTTGTGACAGGTAGATTTATAAGGCTTGAAATTTGTACAAATCAGTTGTCATTCAGTGCAAGCTGTCAATGTGTCAAGCTGTCACGCCTGCTGTGAGGGGATGCCTGAGGGGGTGTACAAGGGGGCAACCATGGAGAAAGGAAATGAGTTCAAACAGACCTGAAATGGAGCTCACTTCTCTGGGTTTTCTGCCCCTGTAGAGCTGGCATTGATTTTTCTTGATGTTGAGCAACAGCAAACCTTAAATGACATGTTGTTAGCAATCTAAAGTTGCTGTTTATTGTCTTTTAAATGGCAGCAAATCATGCAGAAGAGAATATAGTGTGTGTTTTTGAGTTCTGCATGTTTAGCAGCATCCTGTTCGTGTCATTTTCCTGGCCTGGCTGGTTTCAACTGGGAGAACTGCTGCTGCTGAACTGATGAACACCACTTCATGTAGTATTTCACAGACATGATGTGAAAAGAAGTTTTGCAGTCTTCTTTCTCAGGACTGAAGATCATTAATGAACATGAAGTTCAAATAGGAGAGGAGCAGAGGTGTTTAAGCAGCAGAAATGGACACCTGATGTACTTGCATGGATTAGAAATTACAAGATGTTAGGTTGGCTTATTGATCACATTCTCTGGTTCTTGGACTCGGTACGAAGATGCTAATATCACTTCATAGGCAGGATAATTGTTAAACACAAGCCAGCTACCCCACTGGATGACTGCTGAGCGATACTAATTTGTTCATATTGTCAGTTTCCAATAATTTCTAGAGTAAACCAGCGTAAAATCAGAGCGAGTTTCTTAATCACTTCATAATATCTGTGCGGCTCCTACCTGTGAAGTGGTTTCAGTTGATCAACGCTGTGCACTTGCTTTGACTATGGGCTGTGACGGCCAAGTCTGACATAGCGTAACTCCTGTCATGTCACCTTACTCTTCAGGGTGGCAATATCGGCGTATGTTAACTCTAGCCTGGGAAATATCGTTAAGAGCTCCATCTCTTGAACGATCGAGCATTTCATGTGTGTGCCCTGGCCCCTCTCCAGACTTTGTGTTCTCTCCACATCTGGACAGGCTGCATTGGCTTTAATTAGCGATAAGATTTTTGGCCCATTCAGTTGATTCTTCATTCGTCAAATAGTACTGGGGGGAGGTGGGAGAGGGAGGGCGGAATACTGGCTAGGGATGGAAACTGGGAAGGTGACATTTGAGCAACAGTCAGCATCTAGAGGTAAAAAAATTAATCAAAGATTTCCATATAGCCGTTACCAGCTGGCATTCATGGCCTCTGAGCCGTTGAGCTAAAAAGTCTACAGAGAGGCGCATGGCGCAGCTGAGTTTGTCTTGTAAAAGCGCAGCTGTCCAAAACATGACAGCTACAGCATTAGCAGGGCCATTAAGAGGTGTAGAACATTTCCAGGGAAATGATTTGAAAAATGACAATGCTGGCTCCTGTGTGATATTAATTATACCCTGTGCTCATGGCAAATAAGCTAAAATAGTTGGCAAGAAAGACAAAATGAGGTGTCTTGTTTCTGATAGTCATTTTGATCAGTCATAGTACAAACTGGTATAGCTTTTTAAAGAAACAATAGCACTAATGGACAAGCAACATTTCTAGATTAGTTCTTTTTGAGCTTTTCCCAATAAAAAGGTAAAGCTGCAGCCTGTAGGAAACGGTAATGCATGAGCCCTGAAAACCGAAATAGTGACGATGCTGTAACACCTGAGCTCTGGTTCATATGTCAGAGAATACTTCCTGTACAGCTCCTAAAAGGCTTCTCAAGAATGGTGTAAGGCCCATGGAGTGAAAGTCACATCTGAAACCAGGAAACTTTGGTAATGCATGAATCACGTGTCCTGTGGTGGAGAATTAAAGGCACTCTGACAGCATTTGAATAGTGCTGAATGAGACAAAAAACTATATTGTGTAAACATAGACTGAGAACCAGCTATAAGCCAAGTGTAGTTTTGGTGGTCCTCTAGGAAACAGTGTTATATTTCTTCCTGGTAAAATGTATTTATTTGCATGCTCTGCCCATGTACTTGTGGATGTAAAAATTTATGCAGCACAAAATTTATGCTAATTCGTAAGGTCTTTGGAATACTTGTTATTATTTTTAATATTTAGTATTTTGCTTCTTAATTCCTTTGAAGGCACGTGTGCCTCTTGTGAAAAAAAGAAATACAGCTGTGAATGCTTGGAGTTCACCTGGAAATTATTTTCCAGGTTTTATTTCTGTCTTGGTAGTGCTATGTCTGCTGATGGCTATTCATGCTATTTAGCTCATGCAGATGTCCAAATATGATACCAGCTTCTTGACCATCAAGCATCTGATGAAGTTTCCGTGGTTCCTGTAGCATCTCTGCTCCCCCCTTTCCTGGGAAAGCTTTGGAGTGAAGGATATTAGAGAGGACGTTACTCTCATAGAGGTTCATACCTGTTTTTAAGCACAGGACCAAAGCACCATGGTTTGAAGCACACACATGCCGCGTTGATCGTGCTCTTTTCTGTTTGCTGTCTTGCAGAAGAGTTAGCGCTGTGGCATGATAAGTCAGCGGAGGGGAATGTTGTAACTAAAAAGTAATCCTATTTACTTACCTGTTTATTAGTGGTTTTGGTTTTCTGCTGGATCACTATCCCTCAACCAGTTTGGCATGTTACTGGCCGGGCCAGTGTCCTTCTGTAAAGCTTGATGCCTAGCTTGGGTGGTGCATGGAGGTCAGCCAGCTTTCCTTTGTCTGCAGGTCACTAGGAAGTCAAGCTTTTTTTACTTTATGCTGGGAGTAGCTAATGCTATCTGTTGTTTGTTCCAAGGAAGGATGAACCCAGTGTAACCGTGGCCTTCTCCTAGTGTGAAATACAACATTGAGCTTGGTTATCCAGTTTGGATGATCAGAGGGCCAAGCTGCTTGGGTTTGCCAGCTCTACTATCAAGCTTATTTGGTCGAACAAAAAGATTATTTAAATCAAGTTCTTTGTCTGCGTTCTTGCTATCTGTGTTTACAATGGAAAACCTGTTGGTATTACGTAGAACTGAAAGGGGGAGACACACATCCCAGAGGAGTGTCTAATGATATTGGTATGAAAGTTTAAACCTTTTAGGCTTTCTTGAACTGATAAAGCTAGGTTTACACTCTGAATCTGTATTAGGGGTTCGAATAGTATCTTCCTGGGAGACCGTTCACTGTGCTGCCACAGCGCGCATTTTTCTCTCCTGTGAGACTCGCTGCTGCCAGTCAACGTGTAAACTTTAGGTGGTCCACAGGTCTGATCCTGTTAAATTAATCTCATAAAGAGGTTCATAATAAATTACAGTTTGCAAATAACCTGTCATAAACGAAAACACAAGTGTAATGATGATAAACTAAGCAGAGTTGGTATTTCTAAATTCTTTGTATTGGAAGAGATTTCCCCCTGTGTAGCAAATTCTATTGAATAATGTTGAATTTATGTAAATAAGTGCTGCCTTTCTCCCCTGGGATAATGGAACTTTAAAACTTCAGAATTGCAGCAGGGCAGGGCTTTAACACCCTGTGGAGACAGAGACCCAGGATCATTCCTGAATTCGTTTTTTCTATGCCTATACATGAAAAGAACCCCAATTTGCTGGCTTGCCCCAGGAAAACTATTCAATAGGCTTTTCTCTAACACTGGTGAGCAATGCTTTTTTTTCTTGGTCTGTGGATCAAATACATCACACTGCTCTCTGCACTGATCCTGTAGTTAAATTACCCTATATAAACAACTCTTTGTTATTCCTGCCTGTGAAAAATGTTGTGTTCTTTTGGTGAAGAAGAAAATAGACCTGGAAATAGGAGGTCACAAGCAGGTCAAAGTGTTTAGCTGAAAGGCTGGCAGAGTTTCAAGCAGTGAAGTTTTGAGATCTGAGATTGAGATTTAGTTGAGATGGAGGTTAAGGTTTGGGTTTTTTTAAGTGTCTGGTCACAAGATTAAGGGGGAAAAATCTACTGAGGTCAATATAGACTATTTGAAGAGATGTTTAAATGTTTTGGCTCTGTTATCTGTTAATCCTTTCCTAAATGCATTGAACATGAGAAATAATACGTAGTGTTAAACCACCAAGTGCAGAGAAAATGTCTTAAAATTACAGTGTGTAGCAAATTAGAGACTACTTGCTTTTTCCTTTTTCCAGAGCTGAGGCAGACTGTTTTTCTTTTACCTTGTTTACCTTCAAAACATGCTTTAATGCCTGTGGTGTTTCTGTTAACCTCCTTGAACTCTTGTGATTTCGTTCATGTGATTTGTTATTGAATGACCTTTCCAGGATTTTACAAAACATGACCTTTTCTTGTCAAACATTCAAAGGTTTGTAGAGAAAGGCTGTCATGGGGACAATACTTGTTTTGCTAATTATAACTAATGTTTCCAAACATCCCTGAAAATGCAGATTCATATTTCTGCAGCCATTGTTTGTTTTGTTTGTTGGTGGGTTTTTTTAATAGTAATGACTATTTAAAAGATTGAATGTGCACGATTTCTGAATAAGACTTCGAAATTGTGTATTAGAACAGTATATAACAGTGATCGTTAAATAAATTTGTTCACTTGTTCTGAGACTGCATCACTTCAGGTGATATTATTAAAGAGAAATATAGTTCACCTTTTCAATAAAAAAGTATTTTGGAGTAAATTGTCAGTTTAGAGTGTTTTAGGAATAACTGATAAGGAAGTATTATATGTGCCAGCGTGCTTTGATTACATACCTTGTCAAATGGGGGTAAGTGTAATGAACATACTCTACAGTTTTGAGTCCTTACAGCTGTTTTCAGGTGGCTTGCAATTTTTTTTCTTCATACTTTGAGAAATTTGAAAGTTCTAGGAAATTCTGAGATCTTGCTCTGTACAGAGGCTTGGGTGTTCCCCCCCCTTAATTACTGTGTTTAGTTAAGGTATGGAAAAGTAATCTCTTTTTTTTTGTTTTTTTTTTGAAAGATAAATTAAATAGCAGAAGAGGAACTCCTAAATTATTTCCACTGTAGGTACAGCTAAAAGGAAAGTAGTTGAGCAGTGGATGCAAATTGCTTTGTAACACATGAAAACAATCCAACTGTATTAATACAATTAATACAATAACGATTGATACAATACAAAATGCAAGTTTTTACTAAAATTACACATTCTTACTTTATTTTTAATGAAGGAAATGGCTAAACATGAAATGACTGTGAAAAGACTATAAAAAGGTAACGATAACCGTGAAGGAAACATGCAAATATGTAACTTTTGGAGGTTTATTTCAGAATGTGTGGGTTTTTTAATGATTCTGTTGGTTGTATTTTTGCAAACTTGTCTTGTGTCAAATGTTACTCCACTAATGTGTTAACCTGGTAGCAGAGTTTCTCAACCTGTCAGAGTCCAAAAATGAGACTTTTTAAAACTTCTACAAATAAAATATACTGCTATACCAGGTGAAACACTGGGAGGGGGAAAAAATGTTCATCCTTTAACTGAGAGATGGAATTGTTTGTATACTAGGAGGTATGTTCAGCATTTTGTTATAACACTGAAGGAAAATATTTGTAGCTGAGAAGATTTGTTTTGAGGTTCGGTTGTTTGGTAATTCAGAGTCTAATTTTATCTTTTCTTAGAACTTCATTAGAGATGTATAGAAGCCTTTACTTTTCTATGAAAAATGTCTGTTTTTCTCTTACCAGCTCTCCATCTTTCTCGCACAGAGGAATTATTTTGATTTTTTTTTTTTGTTTTGTTTTTTTGTTGACATTAGGCACAGCATTGCTCTGAATTACCAGTATACAAAGTGAGGTGTGGCGTCAATGACATGCAATTAAGCCTGTTGTATAAGTCTGATGTTTAGTGCTTATGTTATGCCGAGTAGCTCAGTCTGTGAAGAGCAGGAAATGGTCAGCAAATAACGCAGCAAACAGGAAAACTGAAACATAAAGACGGCTACTAGAGGACCTTATAGTGAAGCCTTTTTTCAAACTTGCTAACTTGTCTTTAACAGAGAGATAACATACGCACTTGTGCTGTTCAGTTTTATTGAAACTGCCATAAATAAGTCTTTCTATTGGCATATGTCCTCCACCCTCCCAGTCCAAGAAATGAGGATATGACTGTCTAGAAATCTAGTTCTCTATCATGTATTTATGTAAAGAGTTGCAATAAGAATAAGATGATGACATTGATGGTTCCTGCATTACAACATACGTGTTACGTTCAAGATGTCTGAACTTCTGTCTTACTGGTTGATGGATGGTTAATCTTGCCTGGTACTTTCAGAACCTGAAGACATAAGCTACACTAACATAACCCTTCTGTCAGAGAAGTAGGGTGCTGCCTCCAGGACCCTACTACATTTAGAATGATGCCTTTGGATTTTGAAGTTTTAGTTGTTTCCCTCCCCACCCCCCAACTCCATTGCACAATTGCAAGAGGCTGCTTCTCCTCCTCTCTCATCCTTCTTTGTGAGAAGTCAAGTAAATGAGGAGAAAAGATCAAACCCAGCAAACTCACCTGAAGGACAGGAGTGCAGGAGGTGTGGCTCCCATCTAAGTATCTAGAAAGCTGAGGAAGAAGGTAACCAAAGACAAAAACCATGCTTGCAGAAAGTAAGACAATCTATTAGGAAATATACTCCAGGAAAGTTTGGAATCCTGTGAGTAACAAGATTTACCTATTCACACTTGAATGGCTGTGTTTTCTGATTCCTGGAATTCAGAAGTTCATGTTTGAAATCTATATAATTTGCAATTACATTATTCTTGATGCATAGTCTCAATTTAAAACATAAAGATTTCAAGACTATTAGATGTACATGTTTATTTCTGAGGCATTACAGACAGTTCTTTCTCTGGAGTTCTTCTCTCTAACTTCTTTATTATTCTAGCCCATGAAACTTTAATTCGTCTCATGAAATACTGTTACACTGTGGCCCCCACCCCCATCAGTAGCATATTGTCTACTTGTTGCTCTAAATGGCTGCTTAATACACATTTGGGATATTTTACATTGAATCTAGTTTGTGCTTCTATTAAGTGAATGTTAGGTAATGTTTTCAAGGTATCTGATACAGCACAATTTGTTTTTTTATTTTACGTCATTTGAGAGAAAGAAGATTTCTTGTGACCTGGTCACAAGAAAATTGTTTACTTGGTCACCAGAAAACATACTGGTTTATTTGCTTGTAGTTTTTCCTGGCTCCTGCTTTAAGGCAACTAACCCAAACCAGACTTGTGGCTCTTCTGCCTCACGCTCTATTTTTTGAGAAACAGAGCTCTTTCCAAGTAGTGCAGAACTGGCAGTGGCTCTGTACTGTCTTCCATGGTAGACGGATGTGTTTATGGAGGCTCAGAGAAGCTATGTTTTTTTACTGTACATAGGGCAAAAAGTCTTGTTGTAAGGATCACAGATGACTGTGGAATGGACGAAGAAAGAGCTGTGTTCCTCTTCGTTTTCCTTCTCCTCCCACACTGCCAGTCCCGAAACACAATCTTGTCAGTGGCCTTACTGGGAAGGGCATCGCTCCAGTTCAACAGCAGAAGGCTCTCTGAAGGCCTCTTCTGGCCACTGTGATGGTGGAATGATGGTGGTGAAGAAAGTTGCCACTAGTTTTTAAGATTAAGAAGTATGGAGAATCTTTGTTCTGGCTATCTGCCTTTTCTTTTTGTAATTGAAATTTTGTTAGACTTAGAAGGTAATTGATAATGGCAAAAGCAACTATATTTCAGTTTCTAGAGTTCATTAGAGTTTAGCCTGTATTACATCCAAGGTTTTAGTCTTTTACAGAACCAACCCCATCTGAAAAATATATTTACTGGAGAGTCTTCTGTTTATCTAAAGGTTCAAAATCAAAGGAAAAAAAATCTGTCAAATAAGACTGTTTAGCATAAATCGGTGTATGAGATAAATTCAGACTAGTACTATTCTTAAAGTTCTAGAAGTGTTTAAATGTATAGTTTGAAAAGTATTTCCAACTTTTTTAAAAAAGTCTTTAGAAGACTTCGGATAAAATGTTTTTTGCTCTTTTTATGAGACTGTTCTAGAGAGCCAGGCAATTTGTTGTAAAAACCATAAGAAATATTGAGAATGAGGAAAGTTACTCATTCCATAAAACATGTAACTCTTAATACTTATTCACTACAGCCTTTGATCTTTCATAAATCAGTCCAGGATGTCAGTGTGTGAGCAATGTTGCCCGATAGGTTGTTTCAAACATAGCAAAGGTGTTTATGATGGGTAGTGAGATTTCAACTACATAGTAGTCCAGCTTTATAGAAAAGATGACTGTATGCCATAGGGTTTAATAGCACATTTATGTAATCAAAGTTTATACAATTCCTGAGGTGCTCAACTTGAATTGAATTCTTTAGCATTCTTAAAATTTCTTCAAAAAGGTATTTTAAAAACAAGTATTATTTTCCTATTTTTAATTAAAATTGGTATAACTGTTAAAGACACCTGAAATGTGTCTTTTAGTGTATGGTGCTATTGATATAAAATGTGATTGCAAGATAGCTTGAGTGCAGTACTATAATAACTGTTTTGATCTGTGTAAACTTTGAGGTCAGATGTTTGTATCAGAGATACATTTGGACTTCTCTTTGATCAATTCAGATCCCAAATATGAAAGTGAATGAAATTAAATTGAAATGGCTAGTGATGAAAATAATGATACTTTAAGTGAACAGGCACAAACCTTGAGCTGTCCAAAGCTCAAAATTTAAATGAACATGGTCTCTTTCCACTTTCTTCCCTCAATCTTTGAGCCCCTCTTGTCCTTTTCCACATTTAAATGATGTAACGGATACCACATACTGGTTATAGAATATGATACCAGTTACTTCTATCCCATCTCTTTAAAATTTGATCTCTGTCCTGCCCTGTAGTTTCTGCTTTTTAGGGAGTATCTCCCCTATGGATCGTGAGTGTTGGGCAGTGGACTTGCCCCAAATACTGGAGCCAAAATCATTGTCTTTGTGTACATGGTGTAGACTTCTTTTCATGACTGTAATATTTTTGGGTATATGTATAATCAAGTATGTTATGCTAAGTTGAGAATGAATGGGAGAAAGAGTATTACATGCACTAAGTAACTATAAACAGTTACGAAAAGTGTATTTTGTATTTATAGTTCAGCTGGGGGGAAATAACCACTGAATGAAAAATGTGAAGAACTTTGTGCACTTATTGGCTAATGGGCACGTCAGGCAGTGCGGTGATTTGCCTGCTTTATGGTTATTGAAAAATAATATACAGTGATTATGCAGATTTGACACCCAAACAGTCTATGGGGAATAGCATAACTGTGTGTGTGGGGAGAAAGCTATAACTCAGTTTCAGCATAATTCTGGTTCGAAGTGGAGCTGAAGCGAGCTGTACTCTAACAGTGGGCAAAGGGACCACTGCAGCCTTGCTGTTGTGCTCTCTTCCACCTAATTTTACAAAATAGGCTCATAGGTAAGCTGATAGGACATATATGATGAGTTAAGCAGTTGTCACAATGAGCTTAGTTGCTCCGCAAAGTGTATGTTGGTCTATTTCTTGGCAGAATGTTTTGAAAATGTCAACAATTAGGTGTGTTTCTGTGTAAGGGTGCTGTTCAGCTACTGGTTTATTTATGGGAGTTTATGGGAATTGAGTATATTTCTAAAGCAGACAGGTATTGTAGGTAAAAATATATTCAATCCAATAACTAAAGTGTGGGCACCTAAGCGAGTGGCTTCCATTTCAGAGAGACTGCCCTCTCTCCCTTCCACGCTTGGCTCTAGGTGCTATGAAGAAACAGAGATGTACTATTAGTGATGTGGGGGTACCGAGGAATTGCTGACTGGGGTCGGGGTCCTCTTTCTGGTGCATAGACACACAGTAAAAATACAGTTCCCGCTCCCAAAGAGCGTTCAGTGTAAACACAGGATTAGAGACATTTTTCACCCTTAACTATAAAACTATCATTGTCCTGGAGATTATTACTGTGCAGCTCAGTGTAGAGTTTATTTTTGGAGGGAGTAAAGAGAGCAAACTGTGGGGTGTTTTTAGAAATAGAAGACTAATAGATTATATTCACGGACAATTGCAGCTGACGGGTTACAATCCTGGCACCAATTTACAACTAATAGTCTGGCATGCATTTTCCCTCTTAATACTTTCAGGAAAAATCTAGAATATCAGCAGAGGACAGCCAAATAAAAATGATTGTTGGCTAAAAAAGTTGGAGTCCATTTCTTACTCCATAAAACTGACTTATGAAAAGGCTATGACAGAAGGTTATTTCATTCACAGATAAATCTGCTCCCTAGGTCAACGTCTGTGACTGGTGGGAGCTGTGTGTGCTGGGTGGGATACGGGATAGGGCGAGCTTTAGGGAACTGCCCTGAGAAGACAGGCATGTGGAGACTCCAGTTAGGCTCTTTCAAATGGGCAGCATATGGATGAAGGTGACTGATGGGTTTATTGCGTGTATGAAAGCTCTCGAATTCAAAGCTGTGCCAAAGAGCTGGATAGTTAATACAAAAGACACATCAGTCTTCACTCTGAGCCTCAGAAACTTTACAGTGGTGTATGTTTACCAGCAGTTTCCTACTTATCAGATAGAACAGTAGAGCTGAACCCTGTGTTGTTGGGGGAAAAAACACGAAAGAACCTGTGGCAAGACTATGTAGGATGGATTATTTTAATACTGAGATATTTCAGCTCCTTCCCACTTTATCCCCTCTCCTACCTAAATATAATGTCTAAAAGAATTTATTTTTTGTAACAGTCTTCTTTGAAGGAGAAGGGGGAGAGGAACAAGAATGCCCTATCTGCAGTAAACTGATCCATGTTATGGTTTCCATCAAGGATTTCATACTGCACTGCTTGACTTCCGCTCAGGTATTAAATTGAGAAAAAAAACTGCATACACAGTAATGTGGGCATCCTTTTCTTACGAAATTTTTCAGTAGCGAGATAGAAGGTGCTTGTTGATTTGGAAAATGCTGTTTACTAATTACGAATTCAAGAATCTGTCATTCTTGGTGTTTTGCACACTGGTCATGACACAGTATCCTGTCACTTCAGGGTCAGGCTTTGTAAAAAAGAGCCTGACCCAGTTTGGAGTAGCTCTCCCCTCTGCACTGGGATCATGGCATTCATTTACTTATGTGGAAAGCCCTATTTGAGCAAGACTAGTCAAAGGTTAAAAATCCATGTAGAAAGCCAGCCTTTTAACTGCCCAGCCCCTTAAATGCATTGTGCTTCTTGCCCCCAAGGACTAAAATCTTGTGTTTGCAGTTGGACTTCTGCCAAGGACTATTCATTGACACTATACGTTTATAGTTATAATAAAAAGGACACGTGTGTACCGATAACGTGTTATGTATCCGAGTTAAAGGTGGATGTCGAGGGCAAGGTTTTCAATGGTTTGCTATCTGGAAGTTACCAGTTAAGTATCTAAGGGAAGGTAAGGCTTTTTCAGACATGCTGTTGGCCTTATGCAAGCCTGGCACTTTTTGGTTCAGACTTAAGTAGTTGGAGTGATGTAGTAACGAAATATAAATATAATATATTTATTCAAATACTAATATATGCCTTATCTATTTTTAGAAAAAATGGGACACTCGGGGATTGGAACCCAGACCTCCCCATCTGTGTTCCTGTTGATTTTGATATTCATCCCAAATGATGCATGGCCGTGTGTTATTTGGTTTGCTGGTTACTTTTTAAGAGGGAAGAAGATGGTGCCTGTGTGTGAGGGAGACAAACAAGTAGTCTTGTCAGTCCTGATTAGTTCTGAATTGGTGATAATTTACATAGAGGATGAGTAACAAAGAATTTCAGTTTGCTTTTCAAATAGTGGCTATAAGCAGTAAGAAGGTCCATCTACTGCTTTTTTAATTTTTATCTTGGTCTCTTAAGTGCCTTGTGACTGTGGGCACAAAACAAGTAATATTCAGTGCATGAAACAGAAAAACAATTGCAATATGTTCTTTTAAATGAAAGACTTAAAAAAAGAGATAAAGAGAAAAAAAGAGATGCATAAGAAATTTCAAGGGTTATGGTTTTTGAGTTAAGGCCAAAGTGTCAGTTCATTAATCCTCTGAAATCTTTGATGGAACAGTAAACACTGCTTTTTGCATCTATAAGCTGTCATCTGTTTTCAGCTTCCTTTTTTTCCAGAGTGATTTTGATGATCCACTCCTATACAGATAAAGCTTAAACCACTGAAATGGTTATTCTTGTTTTTGTGTTGGTTTTTTTTTAAATATTTAAATTTTTTTAAATTTTTTTCCTGGGTGTATAAAATGAACACTGCATAATGGTTAGTAGGTACGCAAGTCACCAATGTATTTTTTTTTTTCAAAACTTCTAAAACTTAAGGGCATCTTTTACATTAGAGAAAATAGTCATTAAATGGAAACTGTTTATTTGGATACAAGCCCTGAGTGTGCAGGAGACATGTTAGTAAGTCCCTGACATATGGATGTGATCGTCGTTTCTTTGACCAGATTTGGTTTCTGCAGAGTGCGTGAGAAGGGAAGATAAATTTTGTCCTAGTAATACTGTAGTGACTCATAAATAAATGGTTACCCTTTGGTGCTTACAGTTTTCATTAAAGCGGCCTGAGCTTTGTTATTGACACCATAGGTTGCCTATTCAGGGAAATGCAGTAAAATTTATCAGTGTGCTTTCTACACCTAATAAATCATCCAAACAGGGAACCATATGGCAGATAAGACCTTGAAAATGTGGCTTCAGCATGTGAAGAGTCAAGTTGCTGAAATCTTGAATGATTACAGCTCGTGCATTTTCCCCTGGAATATCTTATAGTTATTTTACATGCCATTTTCTTGTTCACCCTATTGCCTCTTTGTCTCTCTCTCTCTCTTTTTCCCCCCTTCTTTTTCAGCAGTACTGTGATTTAAGAAAAAAGTCGAAAGCAGATAAGACATTTTTATAATGCCTTGCTGGTAGGAGGAAGAGGGGCAGGGAGGAGCAGAGACTGATGGGAAAGGATGATATATGTGGCGGCTGTGTCCCAACTCTCCTCTAGCCCATTGTCATTAATCATGGCTATTAGTTTTTTCAGAGCTGCCTTGTCTGCACAGTGCCTCAGAAAAGCCATTGTTTTTTCATACCACAGTCCAGGGAAAGCGGTGGGGGGGGTATGGACGGGACCTTCTATGGTACTCCTTTCTCCTGTCTGCCTGAATCCTTTTTTATTTATTTATTTTTCCTTTCTTTCTTCTNGTGACACAAACACAGGTCAGACAATTGTAATACATATTCACTGACTAGCAGCTTAGGTATGCACTCTGCCTTTCTTAAGGTCTTTTTTTTTTTGACTAATATTGTAGATGACTGGACTTGGACACCTCATAATTGGGGAGCATCAGGAAGATGTGAAGTGCTATCTATGAAACATTTAATAAAAACACTTTAAAATCTTGGTGTTCTTTCTCCCCCAGTTAAAAATACAATTTTTTTGTCTAATGTTGGTATGGTTCTGCAGCTGCTGTGTCCTTGACTGCTGTTTGGGTAGGCATAGATTGAAATGAAAATCTTCCTTTCAAAGCACCCTCCTAATGAAAGCAGAAGTCAGCGGGGAAAAAGACCCAAAACTTTCAGGCTGGCTCAAGAGATTAAAATATAGTCAGTTAAGCAGCTGTCAAAAGTTTTCTCTCAAAACACTATAATTGAGTTTGTTGTTCTAAAAAACTTCACAAAAATATGCCGTGTAAAATATGCAAACAGCACTACTGATAATAGCATTGAAACATTCATGGGTTGGCAGCCCAGTTTCAGCAATTGTTTATAGTTTGAAAACTCAGGCCATGTTACTTGTAATAGCAAAGGAAAACTCCCTCCTTAGAGGTACAGATTTTGATTAAATTTCTCGAGAAATATAGCATATTTGAAAAATATGAAACTTTGGCTTTTAGAACATTATAATGTGAACATAGGTGTATGATCTAAATTACATATCTGCAGAATAAAAGGAACAAGATATTAAAGCTTTTCATCCTAAAGCAAACAAGTGGTCTTTCTATTTCTATTTTTTTTTGCTGTATATTAAAACAGTAATAACTTGAAAGTTAAGCATATCACAGTTGGTGGTGGTTGGTAGAGAAGGTACTAATTGCTTAGCATATCCACTATTACCAGTGTCTGTCTCTGAATCAATTGGCATGTTTATTCTCACGATTATCAAAGTCTAAGTGCTTCCAGGTGCCTGTATTTTTCTTCATCACTACTTGAGATGACTTCAGTGTTTGAAACTTCAAACCAAGCATTTCTAACCAGCAGGTGAAGATGACGCTCCTGCTATAGGAGAGCAAGCCAGTAATGCTCTGTGAAAAAAAACACAGGTCTTGCTATCATAATCTATCTTCAGTACAAAATCTTTATTTCTTTTTGCAGAATTGTCTTTATTATCATGAAGAGCCTGTCTGTGAGGCTTCAGACTTGCTCCATAGCATACTGGGATGCAGTTTCTTGTGAAACTTCTGCTAGACATAAGTGATTTGATTATTACTATTTTTATTTTTTTTCCTCTTGTGTCCTGGTCATTGGCCAATCCGGCCTAAACCATGACATCTCCCACTTTACTCATGTGTCTGTGGAAATATATTTCTCTACGAAACCCTAATAACTTAGCTTGCTCGATTTGCATGTAAACACAGAGGAAGAAAGTGGGATTTAGAGTGGTTTTTCACCTACGTCGAGACTTGTAAAGCTGTTAATATCGTACACTAGGAATACAGCCTCTAGGGAGGTTGGTTTTCAAAACATGGTTTCTGTGGTTGCCTTAGTTATGCAAACATGGGATGATTAAAATTCCTCTGCAGGAAAAGGAAACTTTTTCCACGATGCTTTAAGACATCCTATCACTAATGGCTTGGGCCAGTGGTTATCAAGCCCTTGAATTAATAAGAAATTTATGCTAACTGCTTTTCTAGGGTAGCTAGAAGATTAACTAGATGTTATTAGTGGAAGTTTCTGCAAAGTTGAAGTTTCCACTGAAAATATCAGGCCATGGGTATAATTGCTGTGTCTAGCTTGGCTGGAGCCAACAAAGTGGCTTATGAAGACATTCTCCATTGTTAGCTGGGCTCTCTGGTTTCTGGTGTATTTTCTGTTTTCGTGATTTGTCTCATGAATAAATGCGTGTTGTGGTTGAGACTCTAGTCGATATCAATATCAGATTGTGACAATAGGATTGGGAACTATATTTAGGCCTTAGCACCAAGGTGTACATTTCAGTTATTGGTCAGTATCGGAAAGAAGGTTTGGTGAGTGAATTGATCTCATATATCAGTATTTGTGCTATGAACATACGAGTTTGTGTTTCCTTCCCCAAAATCTGGTGTGGAATGAGCAGGCAGTTGCTAACTTTTCAGCATGCTGAGTGTTTTCCTTTGATACATTGAGATTTTTCTTCTGTTTTGTAGGATGCTGAGCTAGTGTTGTGAGGGTTTGGGTCTGCTGTGTGTGACTTGCTGGTTCTGTGGGATGTTAAGTGTTATAACACATTTGGGGAAAGTCTTTACTTGCAACACCTGTTAAACAGAAATCCACTGACTGTACAGCAAGTGTCTTTAGAGTTGCTGTATCCCCTGAATTGCACAGCTTTTGCCCCCAAACTTCACTCTTGAGTGCTGTCATGCACTTTTAAATCTTATCTCCATCTTACTCTGTTCCTTTTTCCCTCCAAACCTGGCTTATTTACTTCCTCTGCTTTTTCTTCTGATGGTCATCTCCAGACTCTTGTCTTTTGCTTCTCACATCATAAGGAGATTACCCCAGACACAATAGTTTAGACTCTATGCCTTTCCTGCAGTTAATCTTCTCATTTTCAGCATCGGGAAGAAAAAAATCCCCAAAAAATGACTATTACCAGATTTACTTCTATCCTTGTGATTATCGGTAAACATCACTCAGCTGGCATGGAAGATATTCTTTTAAATATCAGGTCTGCTTTATCAGAGATTTTCAGAGAGAAAACTATGTGTATACATACTTAATACCTAATTCTGATCTTGGACCTCCACATTGTTAACACTTGGACACAGGTATGCCGTCTTCTTTCTGGAAGAACATTTTAGAATATATTTAGGATTATCTTGAGATCACAATAAAGATGGGTGTGGGGAAAAGAACCAAATATTTTCTCCCTTTAGAGACAAAAGATA
Source organism: Nycticryphes semicollaris (assembly GCA_013400055.1). Taxonomy (NCBI): domain Eukaryota; kingdom Metazoa; phylum Chordata; class Aves; order Charadriiformes; family Rostratulidae; genus Nycticryphes; species Nycticryphes semicollaris. Next base: position 66,346 of record VXBJ01007802.1, read on the forward strand.
TTATATCTGTGTGATGAAAGAAATGCATATGTGTGGTGGTACAAGATACAGTAAGGAAAATAATGCAAGAAAGAATAGCTGAATCTTTAATTTGTTTTAATGAATTTGCTTTAATATATCACCAATTTGATTACATTCCTATCAGTGAATAAGGAAGTATGCTCTGTGAGAGGAAAAAAACCAATGATAGTGGTTTATGTGTAGTTCTTTTTCAAAAAAATAACATCTCTCTAGCTTGCGAATCATTATTCCTTTGGCTTAAGTAATACACTTCCTTTTTTCTCCCGAAAGCTCTAGTGATGAACATTAGTGAAATTATTATTATTACTACATTAAATCAAGAAAAAAAAACAAGCCAGAAAAGATTTGCATTGGCATATCTGAGAAACTGGAAGACTGAAACAGCATCTAAATAAATAAGTAATGTGATTGTGGTAGTATGTGTCCATGGCACCACGTGTAGCCTTTTTTACAAATTTTATTTTCTGCAAAGTCATATGTTTTTAGCTGTGATTGTGGCCTGTGCCAAATGGTTCACCTTGTCTTGCATAATGAGTATAAACAACTGGTCACTGCACTGACCAATGCAACTAATAAAGATATATGGCACTGTGCTTGCTTAGGGAGTCACATCCATAGTCTTAAACTATATGTGACATTTATACCAAAGTAACGTGGTTCCAAACTCTCTCACTCTCTGCTTACAAATTCTGAAGAAGAACAAACTATTTGACTGATGGTTTGCTAAATTTAATATGCTTAGCAAGTAAAATTATTGCCTACTCTAATGCTGTGTAATTATTAAGATACACTGCTTTTAAAAATACCAAGTGAGTAATATTGATTTAGTGAACTGCTATTTAGAAAAATGCCAGCAAAGGAGGAATATTTTATTTTAGCTGCCTTAGAGCTGTAATGGGTCTGTACTGAGATATGCATGTGGAAATAAATTATGCACAAGGTAAACTATTTCGTTATACAGTACCCATAATATTAATTAAGCTGTAATTTTACCAACAAAGCTTTAATTTAACAAATAAACAGGAATCATCTGTACTGTTCTTTGAAATATACAACTTTGGGGCTGTAATAAAACATGCAGGAGCACCTGCAATTAATTTTAAAGCAAATAGTGTGACTAGCAACTTTAAAGGGTAATTGTAATTTATAATTTATTTATTTGACTTATACTGGATATAATTACAGTTATAATGCATTATTACTTTCATACAAATGTTAGATCTATCTAGTTTACATTTAAAGTGGGCAGATTGGTGTAATAATAGCATATATATTTTCTACTCTTAACAACAACATGCAAAGTAATAGATACAGATGGACCATTGTCAGCCAGAGCAGTTCCAAAGACACTTTAGTTTACATTAAAATAGATGCATGTATTTTCCCTTTATCAAGACATTTATGCTGTGTTCAGAAGTTCTTTGAATGCCACATTTATACAGTAAATCTCTTAAACTATTGGTATGCCTGGGTCATATTTGTACATGGAATATCGTGTCTTAACAATTTTGCTGGAAATGTTAAAAGTAGGTAATCGCGGCTGCCCTGGTTGCCATTTTTTAAAGAAAATTTTCAAGAGCGCTGCACTCTTCAAATTCTATTTATGATTTTTATTTGTATTTTTGTGTAGAGAAATAGACCTGAGAGAAATAGTGGTGCAGAAAAAAGGAAGCAATTATATGGGCCTGTTTTGTTTGTGGCTAACAGAATGCTGAAGTGGCAGATTTGCAAATTTGTAAGCGAGAAAAGCTTAGTGTTCATCTTTATCAGCCAAAGTGGTTTCTTGTTAGCTGAGCAGCAAGCTAGAAAGCGACCGATTTTGACAACATAATTTACATCTTTGTATAAAACTATTGCTGGCAGCCGAACTAATTTGCGCTGGATTAGGTTGTTTGTCTCTGCTGCTGACTAACCATGCAATCTATCAGGGACCGTTTTCAAATATCACTTTTCAACTGTGCCCTTGAGAGGAGGAATTGATCGGGAATATACAGAGCAAAATTACTCCAATAACTTTATAGAAAAAACAATTACTGAATCATACAGATGTGAATAATTCCAAAAAGCTGAAAGAAATGTAATGAATTTAGTTCTGTGTCTCTTTAACATACACGCCCAATGTATTAACGTAAAACTCTTTTGCTTGTTATTTTCCTGGTACTTTGAACCTGAAGGAAGGTTTGTGGTGCATATATAGATACTTCAGTATAATAGCATTCTGAAATACAGTCTGATTTGTCTTTGCGAGATTGTCTTCTCTCTCTTCTTTCAACCACACTTCGCATCTCCTTCCCATAGAACACATGGGAACCTTCTTTGTTGTGCAAGTGTAGAATAGGATTGCCAACTTTTCCAGCAAAACTGTTAGTTTGGGTTTGATAATATATATTACAAAAAGAAGCGATACCAGCATAAATCCATGCATACTTTATCATATATTCTACATACAAACATCTCACCAATTTTATAGCAAGGAAAAAAATTTATGATTTTTTCATTGTTATGAATGTGGCAGTGTTCTCTCCTCTAAGATTATGGATGATAGAATAATATACGGGAGGAAAAACTGGTTTTGCAACTGATAACCAATCCTCAGTCGTTTATAAGATGCTCTAGATTAGCTAGCAAACAAAAAACCATTAAGCACCTATTATTTTAAGGCAGTGGGTACATTTTTCATCACATTTCTCTGATGAATTTTCACTTGTGCATCCTGCTGGAGGTAATTAATTGCTTTCAGTTCAGAGGAGTAATAATGCAATAAATTATGCTGGTATTTCTTGTCACGGAAGAATCATATTGCTGCTTCCTTACTAAAGCAGGACTAATAATAATCTAGCCGGAGTCACAGGCTCCAGAAAGTGCCTGTACCATTAAAATTTATGTAAGAAATCAGAAGACTAACTACTCCCTAGAATTACATTAAAAATCAGATTCTTCTGTGGAAAAATGGCCTCTTGTGATGACAGCACATGAAATGAGAGGCTGATGCTGTCTCTTCATGTAGATTACTTTTTTTTTTTTAATTTTTTTTTGACCTTGGGCATGTTACTTAACCTGCCTGTGCTTCATTGAAACAAGGATGGTGGTTCAACCTGGCATTCACATCAACCTTGAGGCTTTACTACACTAACATATAAGTTAGTTAGCATGAGAATGTGAGGAACAGGAATCCAGGTAAATTTACTGTTTCGTGATTATCGATGAATACATCCATGAACATTATTTCTCTGGATTGCAGTGCTATACAGAGAATTATTTTAGATAACAATGTCACATAAATAGAGTTACTCAAAACAAAACATAAGTTAAATCATTCTGTCGGTTTGGGTTGTGTTTTGAGGAAGGATGTAGAAATGCATTAACACTTAGAGAAAGGATTTTCCAAATAATACCTAGAGCAGAGCCGCTGTGCGGAGTGGCCAATGCTTAATGATAATTACGCTTTGTTATCGTTAAGGTAGCTTTCAGCCCTGCCGGTTTCCAGGTTTGCATCCTGAACAGGCAGGTAATATGTAACATTGGATGATCTTGCAGCATCTCAGAAAGCAACCTGGACATGGCTGCTGAGACAGATGATGGTGCTTGGAAATAATCCTCATTCTAAGTTGCAGAAAACTGCAAGGTTGGTAAGCCAAGCAGTTACAAGTAAAGATATATTAAACTTGCACCCTTGTAAATACAATCTATATTAATTTTTTTTTTTTTTTTAAAAAAAACCTCTGTTTCAAGCTTTCTACCTTATTTGAAATCTTCTCTATGGCTTTGCCAAAACTCCATTGTCACCTTCACTCTGCAGCCACAGTTGCAAACACATATGTGGGTAACTGAGTACTCTCTCTTTTTAAAACTGGAAATAATAAAATCTTGCATCCCTGGATGCTTCTTTATCAGGGTTGGAGTCTGTAGAATGGATATATCACTGGAGGGACTGTAACAATAGCATGCACAACTTGCCATCCTTCATGTTGGGTAGGTTCAGGAAAAAGATCAAAAAGGAACATGTACTACCTGTCCATTCACAGGTATATGTTAACAGCAGACAAAAACTTTGGAACCTTTCTGTCAGAATCCAGAATGGAGTTTAATGTTGTTGACACAGTGAAGCAGAAAGCAAGCTTTTCTTTCTACCTTACACTTCATCTCTCTACGTTTCTGCGTCTAACTGTTCCTCACCATTCCCGCTTCCTGGGTTCTTACTGAAGTCATCCTGGTTCCCATCTCCACGGCAGGTCAGTTTCTGTTGTCTCCTGGCTTTCTCTTCATTGGCTTGCAAATGAATAATTTCTTGGTGTCTTTACTTGATTAATCCTGTTCTCATTACTGTTTCCTTACTCAAGATTCCTGAAAGGTCACTGCTTTGTCTGAGCAGGGGAAGCAGAACTTTGTCATCAGAGAAGATTGAGTTTGGAAAGTTAATTGGGAATGTTTTTCAGATTTCAAGAGTATGAGTGAGTATTCTGTGATTTCTTCTAGCGGCTTTGATTTGATGAGAATTTAACAAGGATAGCAAGTATCCTAAGCAATTGATATTTAGTGAAGTTTTAAAATTACCTGTAACTTAACCCAGAGGTACTGAGAATTAATTGCCACATTTGGCATTCAGTTCGGCCAATACTTTGCTGTTGGCCAAAGTGTATTCCAATTTGTTCCAGTTTGGGGCCCTTTTTTTTGTCAAGAATTACCAGATAAGCTGAATGATTACTCAGGGAGTGGTAGTTTTATAATGAAACCTGAGAGATAGGAAGAGATCTGGCATTTCATTGTCCCTTTTGACCTATGCAGGGTTTCAGCTTGACCTTCTGTGTTAGAGAAGCTTTTGTACTAAACCACTCTTTCGCTTGTGTTGGAGCTACTGTTGTGCACAGAAGTGATGGCTGGTTGAATGGAATTCTTAGGAGTTGAGAGGCACATCTTGGCTGTCCTTTGAGGTTTTTTGTTTGCCTGTCTTTTTGTGGTTTGGGTTTGTTTTTTTTTTTTTTTTTTTTTAGGGAGGGGGAAAGGTGTTTGGTTTTTTTAATGAAAGATTATTACTTCTTCAATGCCAGTGATGCCTGTATTTGTGGTATTTATACAGCTATTATCTTATTTGATTGCGAACTGAGTGGGACACTATGAATAAAAAAAAACCCGTAGTGTTTTTTGTATGTATGATTGCTGCACTGTGTTTACTCCCTCTGCCACCTTTCCATGTAAAATTCAACCCTTTTTTTCCCTACCAAACTATTACCTACTACTTTTGTTTTAGTAATAACTTGCAAGATTTAAGCCTTCAGAACTAACAACATCAGCTTTCAGCTTGTGTGGCGAATACCTCATTTCCTATGCCATTTTTCTGTGAGAAAGTCGTCCTGGAGGGAAGTGAACCCAGCGAAAAACATTTTCCCCTTTTTCTGACATGAAGATGGGAGAAGTAAACAGTTGCAGTGAGACTCCTACATTGCATATTGACCATCTACTTTGCTGCAAATGCCCATCCCTGCTGTGTTTTCCTTCACTCTTCTGTCTCTTGGCCTATTAAAAGAAATATCACTTTGGAATGGAATACAGAGTTTTGAGGAAGATATTCCTCATGTTTGCCAAGATATTTGTTTTCCCCTCTACCAAACCAGAGTTTGAGTTTCACACAGATGCTTGGGTGAAATGCCTTCCTCCTTTTTGCTGCACTGCATCCCAATGGATGCTGCGCCTTGTTAGGTTCAGCAAAGAGGCTGGAGCTGCACAACTTCACTCTAATCCAGGCCAGTCTTCAAATTTCATTGTGTTCTTTTCAGTTTAGAAATCTCCCACCCCCCATTTTTCCATTTTTTCATCCTTATTTCCTGCTCTCTAGCTATGGTTGTATGGTTGCATCAGTACTTCTTTATAACTTGCAAGAATAACTTGGAATTTACTTGGCGAGTGGGTCTGCAATCAAAATATTTAATTTGCTTTGTTCCCCACTTTTAGAGAAGGGCTTTAGTTGATAGCTCTTCTGTTTAGCAACATCCTCTCACTCCCATTACTGGAAAAACAATAAAATCTTTTAGATACTTAAGTCTCAACCTAACACTGGTAGTGCAGAGCATCAACTGTTCCCTCCTCTTGAGCTGCTACGTGGCACTAGAGACCTGAGGGCAATAGACATGAAGCATTTGTCACAAAGGTGCTATCACTTGACTGTCTCTCTTGTAGGATTGATGGCATTTTAAAAGTAGGTAAGACTTTACCCAGCTGTTCCAGTTCTTTGTATGGTGAAGTTTTCCACTTTTGCTACCTCCAAATTGAGCAGCTGTTAATGATTTTAACTTTGGAGATAATTATAGCTCTATTTTCAAAGTGGTGGTGAGGTGTGTATTTTGAACAAGTTGTTTTTCACATTCCATACCAGAGATAAAGCCAGCAAATATTTATACCAGCTTTTCTGGGGGCTATGTGAGGAATGGGTTCCTCTGTGAAGACTGCTAACTCACCTGTCTTGAGTTCATAGGTCTAAATTTTCTACTAGCTACTAATGAGGCTTCTCACTGATCATAAAATGAGTCAGGAAAGAATATTGAGATAAGACATCAATTGTAACCTTACCTTTGACAGAATGTGGTTGCCCTCACTTTATTGATTGATGTCAGATGATTTAGCAAGCCTAGTATTTTCAGTTACCTAGATATTGAGCTAATTAATGTAATGGTAGGAATCTTGCAAGTTGCTATTTTAGCATTTTCATAAAATTCCAACCTTTTTGCTTTTATGCATTTCTTTTTTAATTCATGGTAAAGAGTTTTCAACAATGAGATCTGAGTTACCTTACTCTGTAGAAATAGTCTGTTACCTTTCTGATCCAGCCTTTTAGCCTCCTAAAAATGTTACCTCATCCTCTAAGTCCTACTTTGCCAGGTGTGCAGTTAGCAAAGGTGAAGCCTAACATCTGCAGGAAAAATCTAGGTAAAGATCATGTAATCATTCTGAAAAATGTCATGGTTTGATGGATATTCACAGCGAGTAAGCAATACCCAAGCTTTCTCGTTTCTTTCTATGCTGCAGACTGTGTAGAACTTGTGAGATCCTGAGCTGCTGGGAACCCTGGTAGAGTCTCCTGTGGGTAAAGTGAAGTACGATAGTTCACGCTGGTGAGACGACATCCATACATGATGCTCTTGTCCTTGATGCATCAAAGATGCACAAGATCAAAAGACTCCTGGGTCTTTTTCTCTTCTTTGTCAGCCGTCTTTGGTTTGCCTCGTGACGAGAGCTTCTCAGAGATGCTCTTTTCCCATGGTGCTGGAAGGGTTGTGTAGTACCTGATCTCGTTTGGCCAGTGTGGTTAGCCAAGGGCTCACTGTTACTAGCCAGCTCGGTCGCAACACTGACCTTACTGTAGGCTCTTTAATCTGTCAGGTTGTCATCTCCAATGGCATCAGTCAGGATCCCTTTGCCAGGCTGGTTGTTGCTAATTCTCTGCTAGCAAGTGTATCAAAATCCTGTTCTGACAAAGAAAGTTCTTTAATGTTGTTGTTTATGCAGCCAAATAGTTAAAATTTCACATCTAAAAGATTAAATATTGTAATCGCATAATTAGAAAAATGTTACATGATTTAACATAGCATTTTTCTATTTATGTAAGTGACAACTAATGGTTTCTTTTCTTTCCTAGCTTTAGGAAAGATTCTTCAACTTTGTAATTTTAAAACATTTTCTCCTACACATGTCATTGTTCTTTTTAATAGGATCTGCCAGAACAACTCTGAGCAAAAGCTCTGCATTTTCACATTATTATCTCATTGTCTATCCCTAGTGTTATAGCCTTACTGTGACTTCCTAACTAATCAGCTATTTCAACTTTCATTCCATAAGCTTTATGTCTGAGTGTAATTAAATGAGCATTAAGTCCTTTTTTTACTAGCAAAGCCTGAAAGTTCTGATATTACAGTAATAAGTGTGAAGTGAATTTTGAATGGCATTTATATCCTTTCATGGGCTCTAAATGTTTGATTTGCATAACTAGTTAAAATGATATCAGAGCAGCATATTGATTTAATTCCATCTCAGAAAACTGTTAATTAATAATGATAATAAATGTGTCAGTCCTTTATTATCTGCTTTGAATTGGTGATGATGTCTATATTAATACTACTTCAGTAATAGACCTCTGCTGGCTATTGTTGGCAAAGCTTTGACGGCTTGAATAACTAGCAATCAGAATTTATAAAATTTATTACAGATCAGATTTTAAAGGAATAGTCATTTTATCACATGTGTAATTTTATTAACACCTACTACTTAACATTTTATTTAAATAAATCACTAAGAACAGCAACTGGCAAGGCTTTTGAACAAAGAAGAGTTTTTAATTTCTTAAACTTTTTTTTTCTCCTTACATGTTAGGTTTTAATGAGTGAGCACACTCCCTTCACGTAAAGGAGAAAACTGCAATAACTATGTACATTCCAGTTTTCCTTAACAATTCAACAGGAATGTCTTTAAAAAACCCTAAATATACCTAGGGATATTTTGTGGAAAGGAGATGTTTGGTCAACAAAAGTTTTCTTTTTATTGTTATCATTTTGCTATATATTTTTTCTAATTTTGTTGTGATGTCTTACTTTGAGTCCTTATTTCGGAGTGAAATTAAATTGTCCCCTATTAAGTTTTAAGAATTGTTTTAAGCTTTTATTCATCATCTTCCCTTTTGGAGACTGGCAAGAGAGTCCTTTATTGATGCTACGTAAGACTGAATTTTGGTTCCTTTTTCAACAAGGAGAATTAATTGTCCTAATATTAAGCACCACCCTACCTTACAGAACTGCATTATAAGTGACTAGAAAGGAAAATACTCAGTTTTTGCCAGCAGATAATGTTCTGTACATGCTTTTTTAGATGAGGAAATATTTAGGAAGCTGACTTTGGAGGTGTTTGATTTGGTTTGCATAGACCCTTAATATATGTTTTCAGTCAACTTTTTAAAATAGAAAATGTATCTTCGCTCTTAATGTTGGTTACTTTCCTTGCAGCTGAATCCTTGGGCTGTTGAATTTTTATATAAGCCTTATTTCGTACTAAAAACTGTCTAATCTGAAAGGTTTGGGGCTAAAAACTACAAAAGCAACTCATCTGCCGATAAAACAATGTTAGCAGTACCAAATTAAAGACATGCCTGCCAAGTTTAATACACTGTTTGCAATTTCCATCACAAAAAATTAATTCTTATGTATGTGAAATGTTTGTTTTCTTAAAATGCCTTTGAAAAATCAGGAGTTAATGACCTTTTCCTGTAGTGGAACACACTTCACACAGTGTTGCGTGGACAGTGGTAAACTAGCTCTGATGTGATCAGACACCGTACGAAAATGGTTATGCAGCACCAAACCTGAGCTTAAAAAATCTGTTGAGAAGAAGCAAAAAGCACTGTAAGGAAGTCTAAACCTGTAAATTACAAGTAACATCAAATTTCTGGAGGCTTTTGTTTTTGTTTGCACAACTGTTGTTGTAGCTGTGACACCAAAGCTATGTTTTTTGCTTCTTTACAGTGGTACTGTATGGCTATCAAAAGATAAATATAAAAAAGGAAGGGGGTCTATGTTAAAATTTTGAATTAAACCAGTGAAATTCTTTGCATTTCTGGGAAAAAAAAATGACTGGAAGTTCACTGCTTTCTGACAATTTTTGTTTAACTATTGAGCTATGTTTAGAAAAGTGTTGGCCTAATTTTAAACATTGGTAGATAAAGCTCTTAATAAGACTTCAGATGTAATGTTTAACCAGCACTGTTGTGCATGGTGGTGACTCAAATGAAAATGCTGAATCTCTCTTTAAAAGGATGGGCAGAAGAGCACGATTTGAATGGCGAGTGCTCAAAGTTCCTACTAATAAGTGCAGATTTTTGGAAAGATCCACCCATCTCCTACACTGTATTTCAAATATTGAGATCCAAATTTATGCCTGTGTTGGTGTCAACAGAAGGTGAGTACGTCTTGCTTGTATGTCTTGCTTTCTCCCTCTTAAGAAGCTCTGATCTGTTCTTTGGTGCTCCAGGAAGGTGATACTTTATGTCCAGCTTTGTCAGATCGCATTCCTTCACCTCTGATCCACTGCTTCCCAAAGTTTCTTGCATCCCAAAGAATGGGAATTTGGTCCACTTCCACTAAACGCTTTGGCCACTGGGTTTTCATGGCGTTGGTAATTTTAATGTGATTCCTTTTCTGAAAGCCTTGCTGAAAAGTTTGTTGGCCTTTGAAGCTGGGAGAGAGACAGTGTGGAAGTCTAAGAATAGAATGCAGAATGTTGTGTTGTTTCCTTTGTCAGTGGGTTGCCCTTTTATGTATTTTCTTAAGTTCCTGACAAGATGAGGTCTTTTGAGATGAGTATCCATCAGTTACATTTATAAAGGTCTTTTCTATTTCTTTACTGCTTTTATAAATGGCAGTGATCTTAAGCCGTATAGCTGGGTCTCCATATGTGCTTTATAGAAATTAGAACTAATTTTACAGAATTTGCTATATTTGTTTGCTATATATGTGAAGCAGAGACCACTGCAGCAGCCTGTTATAATGAGACACAGAGAATATTATTGGCAATTGAAACTTCATAAAGGTAAAAGAGGGGGTTTAACTCTCCATGCTGAAGTTTATACAGAACTTTGCAGTTTAAATCCCTTCTGGTTTGTAGGTTTTTTTGTTTTGGTTTTGTGGTGTTGTGTAATTTTCTTTGTTTTGTTTTTTTACTGCCAGTATTAGACGCTTTATATCTACAAGCATCAAGAATCTTGATTTATTGAATCACGGTTTGGGTTTTGGTTTTTTCCTTTCCCACTGAGTTTTTACAACCACACTCTCACAATGTTGATCCTGATTAGGTGAGGAGGCACAGCTAGACGATGCTTTGCCTGGTAAATGATTTTAACTTGTAATTTAAAAATAAAAAAAAAAAGAAAAACTGTGTAAAACACACACTCCCACCCAACTCCCCCTCCCTAAGTCTTGTTGTTCCCCCCCAGCTCGATTTTATATGCACATTGAAATGTATTTATGGTTTTCTCCACTAGCATAAATCAGATGTAGGTGACAATATATCCAAATAACCTCTTTGATGCATGGTTTTTGTTAATAATTATGTGCTGCTAATAATTAACAGGTGTGTGAAAAAATGAATTAGTAATGAGAAGAGAGTTTGTAAGCCGTCTGTTATCATCCCTTGACAAATGCAAGCAAGGGCATAAGCTGAATACAAAGGCCCTTGATTATAGTTTAATGGGATTTGATAAGTTAACCCCTTTTGTCACATAAAGATGCCAAGCTATTATTGTATTATTGCAGGAAGTTTGCTGTCTGATAGTAACAACTTTTTTTTTTAAACTTATTTTTAACCCAGCCTTCTTAAAAAGGAAATAGTAAAATGTCCAGAGTATCTGGAACTTAAGATTTCAAACTCCGTTTTCAGAAAGTGATTTATGAAGTTTTGAAAATTCTGTGCAGTGATCATTCAGTGGTTACTGAAACAGAACTTTTATGGACTTTTCCTCAAATTAGGGGCACAAGTGGATTTATAAACTGCCTTAGACATTGCCTGAATTTTAGTCCTTCAGACAATGAACCCTTGCAACCATCTGCAAAAGAGGTATTTGTGCCAGGGAAGCCCAAAGGTTTCATTAGTGTCAGTTGTGGTCTCTTAGGCATGAAATCCATGACAGAAAGTGCAATTTTGACTCTGGTGTGGCCTCCTAAAAAATGCTCAGAAAATTCTTGTTTTCAAGAGCTGGGGGCCTGGTTTAACTGTGCACTTCTAACAGTTGCTGTTTGTGGGTAATGTTAAAGGACAAATGATGCACATTAAATAATATAAATTTTTTCCCTAAAAAGAAAAAAGCCTGTTCCTTTTTTTCCATGAAGGATATTGTCAACCTTTTGTATTGTTCTGGCTTATTTGGTATTTGTTTTTATAATGATTATTTTATGATGCTTTAGTCGACTGTTTTACTAAGGTCCTCTCTTTCTGTTATACTGTTTCAGTTTTCAAAAGGCCTCTTTGTGAATGTGTATTATGTGTTTGTAAATAACCATCTGACTTAAGAACGTGAAATTAAGATATTAAATTTATGATGGAAGAATATCTGGAAAATGTTATACTGTGTTCATGACAGTTGGCTGGCTTGAAGAATCTAATAAACTTAAGCTAAAAAGAGACCTGGAGCTGCAAAGCTGGATCGTTGCAGGCACGTCTATTCAGTATTTAAAATGTGTTCACTTTTGTGTTGAGAGACAATCAAAAAAGCTTCTGTGTTGTTGATGCTATTCCTGTATTGTGATCTTTGCTAGCAATAGTAGATAAATAAAATGTTGGGAATGTGATTTACAATGAGGGGAAGAAAAGCTTAGAGGCTTTATGAAACTGGGACTTTCGTATTTAGGGAGAACTAAAGTCAGCCAAACCTTAGTTTGGGACCATTGGTTTAGAGATGTGGTTGTAGGAGAGATCTATCAGTTTTCTGTACAGTAGCTTAACGATGAGTCGACAGCGTATTTTGGGAAGAGTCAGGAGAAAAAGGTTTCATATTCTTAAATTCTTCAAAAGAATGTTGCGCTTGAAAATTCTCAAATGCTGATTAAATTTTCAGTGTTTCATTAGAAAGCAGATTCTCCTGTTTCCTTCATAAAGGCTCTGTGATTTGAAAGACAGATAATGTTTTCTGCTCAATGCTTGTTCATGGTATGTCAGTTGATGGAATACTACTGTTCTATTCTAAAGGTGGTTTGCTGTCTATTTAGGTACTAGAAGATATCAGACAAGATCAACATAGTGCCTGAAATCAGTGACTGCAGTGCTTGCAGGAGCGGTACTTATCCTGCAGGATCTCTTCTGAAGTATGGAGAGCCTTTCTAGCTAATGAACCTACCCATCCTGAATTAAAAGACAATCTTTTGGATCGTTGTCTAACATGGAAGTTTTGTTCTGTGGTGTACTGTGTTAGCATTCCACTTTTTTTGGGAATAGATCACTTTCCTGAAAAGTAAGTGCTCTTAAATGCTCCAGAGGTTTGTGAGGATTTCTCCTTTGGTATTTGAAGACTCTTGTGCAGTGTTTGCAATTTGGCATTTGTGCATTTGTGTTCGTTAACAGAAGGGAGTTCCAAGCTGCTTAGCGTGAAACTTGTGCATGTTTGTCATCTTTGTTCCTTTCTCAGAGTACAGATGTCTGTGATCCTGTTGGGGGAGAGGAATCTGCCTAACTCATTTGTTTCCCAGAACTGAGAGACAGAACGTTGCACAAGACTGCATTGCAGTGTGACGCTCTTGGAAACCGTCACTTTGTCTTTTTTCAGTCGAGTGGCATCATCTCCAGAAAGTGATAAAAGCTCCTACTGACCTGTAGCAGGGCCCTCGGGACCACACTGCCCGTTGGGAAATTTGGTCAGTCTCCACAGTGGCTTGTTGCATAGACTGGGCCTTAGTTTTGTGCATCTATCTACAAGTTAGGTTACCTTGCTGGCAGCAAGGTGGCAGTTACTGTTGGCAGATCTGTGAGGTGATCGTGTTCCATGATGTTGAAATTGTAAAGCTTGTTGAGAGAGTGTGTGTGTGTGTGTGTGTTGCTTATCTCTTCGGATTACTCTGAATGCTGTCTGAGAAATCCCTGTATAGGTAATGAACTAAACCTGCTCAAACCTACTTGAGTATCAGAGGCAGTGCTCACAGTCGCAGTTTGCTGTGTTTGTATAATGTGCGTGGTGAATGGCTGCTCTTCAGCCCTTTATTAGCACTGCTTTTGCACAGTGAACTAAAATATCCTTCTCTTTATCTTCAGTTCTTCATTTCCCTTTTTTTTTATAAGCAACTTCCCGAAGGGCAGCCTTGCATTTGTTAACTAGTGTTCAGTGACTGGTGCGTCAGCTCAGCTGTGCAACATGCCAACACTAACTGCTCCTAAATAACATCTATTTGCATAGTGCATTGAGAGCTGTGAACTCTCCTCTCATTAAGTGTGTGAGAACTCTCGCTCAACCAGAAACACTAAAAATTGAGCTGTGCTCCTGTGGGGCTTTTCTGCTGTGAGCCCTTCCAGTGTATCACACCACTGTGACACTTTTCTGGGGTGACCGCTATAATAACGTTGCAAGGAAGGCAAGGAATAATCTAAAGGGATTGCATGCTTTGGCTTCCCTTTTAAACTGTTTCATATGCTCTCCCCCCTTTTCCTCTCTCCTCTCATACATTTCTTGATGTGGGATCTTAATGTTTTTGGTGATATTTCAACAATAATCAGTTAATGGTGGAGTAAGGAGGAAATGAAGAATCTATTGAAAACACCCCATTGCCAAATTCAGCACTCTTGAACTTCAGTTTTGCAGTTCTCTGTGTGAAATTATGTAGTGATGTCCAGCAATATTTTATTGCAAGTTATGTTTTGTAATACTTGAGCAATATATAACCGTGATCAATGTTGTGACCTGGGGGAAATTGCTTATATAATTACAGAAAGTTTACAGTAGTAAGACAAGGAATGGGAGAAAATATATCACTGTAAAATATAAATATGTTTAAATTACATTTAGGATTTGGAATAGTTCCTTGCTTGTGTTTTACAGAGTAATCTGTGATTTAAATCAGGTTTAGTTGTGGGGTTTTTTTTCTAAATTGGGTATTATAAATCAAGAGTAGTTGCTGCATATAGCACACAAGAGGATTTCTTATACATTTTAATGTTGCATAAGTAAGAAATACCAGTAGTTCAGCAGTAAAATTGCAAATGTAAGCAAAAGTGAAGATTTTTCTAAATTTAACTAGGTTGCATTTGTTTAGTAAACTCTAGCTATAATTTACTGTTTTATTGCATTTGCTGTTGAGAACTTGCTAGCTCTAAAAAGTGTGGGGGGGTGGGGAATAAAGGAAACAGCTATGTTATAATTGCTCTGGAGCTGGGGGGAGTAGGTAGAAAGGGGAAAATACTAAACAGTCTGCATACAATAGCTTAAAGTAGAGAAAATAAATCTTGGCAAGATAATATGCTTCTGCAGAAGTGTTTCTTTGAGACTAAGGAACTTCCAGTTATGTGCATTCTGAATTTGTGGGATAACACAATTCCTAATAAAAACATCAAGCTCAAGATGTTGTAGTTCTGCCCTCTTAAGACTTTGGAGGCATGAAAGATAAGAGGCGGCTTTTCTTATTAGTGGGTTTCAGTCTATAAAAAATAGCAACTCGGGTAGTTATGCTTCAAAACACAAAAAAACCCACCTTTGTTTTGTGAGTAAAGAGGTTTAAAACTTGCTTTAAATTTGCTCTGTATCTCTGCGTATGCATACTTTATTTCTAGCTAGTTTTCTATATCTCTTGATACGTTAATATAAAACCTGGCTTAGTTTAACTGTGGTTTGGAAGAAGTGAACGCTGGGATTGGGCTGGATGATGTTGATTAATAGGTGTGTGAGGGTGAAAGACTCCAGGGCCAAGCAGTAGGTCCATCTTGGTGGCATCTGATGTTGATTGGCTTTGTCCTGCGCGGCTGCGCTGGAAGAGCGGACATTAAGATTAAGTGATGCTGTCGTGTTGAGGAGCGCTGCACTGCATCATTCTGGGAAGAGACAGCTGTGGTGGTTAATCCTTCATCACCAAGGGAGTGCTGCCAGCAGAAAGATATACAGCCAAAGATAACCCTCCATAACTTGTGCTAAAGATCAGAAAACTTTGAATTCACATCCATCTGCTTAGTCTGGGGTGAAGATGAAAGATAGGCAGAATAGGAAATAAAAAAAACTCCTGTGGGATTAATCTTAGACACAGTATGCTGCACACGCTGAAAAGGCAGGAGCTAAATTTTTACATGTATCTTAAAAGAACCGGATCATTCAGAACCCAGGAATTTAATTTTATTTCAGTTGCTATAATGCTCATGCTGGTGATGCTCATTTAATATGTACACCACATCTTCTCTGGAGGCGATTGCAAGGTGCCGGTGTTCATACTGTAAGGTTTAAAAAAAGACAAGTGTCTGTTAGTGCTGCACTTCTAACTAACTGACGCCCAGGAAAGGATGACAATGGAGCTTTTAGTGTAATCTGTGGTAGAGAACTTCGTTATTTACCTGAATACTTAAAAGGTCAATACCAAATTATTATACATCAGATGAGAATATGTTTTGTCTCGAATGGTTGTGAGCGGAGGCGGCTATATTGTTATGCATAAGTTATTCAAACAAAGTGAGAACCATTACAAAGACTAGCTCAAGTTGTCATCTTTGGAAATGAATTGATATGAAAGAATAAGATAGCCAAGAGGAAAAAATGTACAAATGTATTGTCTTGGAGGGTGTCTTCCAAGCAACAACTGAATTAATAAAATACAGTTCAATGGCAGTAGTTCATGGCAATAATTTGAGACATTTATCCATTTCTTCAATGTAGACTGCCATTTTAACACACATTTAAAACCTTCAAGTAATATTTAAAAAAAGTTCTGTATTGAATGGTGGAGAAAAGGGGGCAATGTACTTTCTGTTTTGATCATGGTGACGCTGCTGTGAGGAAAACGGACTGGTTCCTTAAGCAGATTGGCAGCTGGGTGGTATTGGTGGGAATAGAAGACCCTCCCTGTTACAGCCTTGGTGCTCAGAGGAATGGAAGGTCAGTGATGGGCAGGAGCAGCACTCGCTGAGCTGGGCCTTGGGTCTGTTGCTGCTTCAGCTGGTGTTTGGCAATGAGTGGGTTGGTGAACCTCGTGTAGCTTATTTAATGTCTGCATGCTATAGGTTTTCAGAAACAACTGAAATAGAAGTTAAGTTACTTGGGTGGTATGAAGGCTTGGTTCCTGTTACTTAAATTTCCTCACAGAAATATTGACGCCTAGCCTTACTGTTCCAGCAACGTAGGTTTCTTTTCTACCTGGGCATACTGAAGATATAGGAAAACCTTCTAGTCTTGATGCCTAAATAATTAATACCTGGGGCAGATTATCTGCCTTAACTCATAGGGAAATGGATTCTCAGTCAATAACCATGGGAATTAGCTACCTGAATGCCTGAAAACTCAGAGGATTCAGTGTTCTTGCAGGCTGGTATATCCTATGTTGCAATTACTGCTGCATCACACTTTGTTCAGAGGCTGGGAATTGTTAGCACTATTAGCGTACTGGATAAAGAACTGGTTTTCATATGGGCTTTTGAAAATCCTCCCTCTAGAGCCATGGGTGCTTCAGACAGAGTAACTGCATTTTATCAAGGCCAAAGTTTCTTTAGAGTTTGGCTAGCTAGAAAATGTGACTCTTTCTTTCTTAATCTGTTAGGTATTGGTGTCTTACAGTGTTAAGTGTGATACTTAGTCATACTTTGATGGTAGATTTTTGGTCGAAACCTGCTGAAGTCTTTTGGATGCTCTAGGTATAGGATGTCTTGAATTAAAAGAAAGCCAAAATGAGAGCTGTAGTAAATGTGTTGATGTCTTCTCAAGTGTGTAACGAGTTAGTATTTTAGTTTCTGGTTTTTATTGAGCTTATTCACTTCCTATAATCATAAAAATACCAATTAAAAGAGAAGAACGTTTCATCATTTGCAGAGAAAGAGATTTAGTTGTATCAGCAAAGTGCCCCTTGAAGCCATCTGCACTTCTTGTCTGTCACGCTTGTGCTCTCAAATGTAATAAATCTTGTTCTTGCCTTATTTTTTTTTTTTTTAATACTTGTATTAATCTTAAGAATCAGTGTTTCTTGATAAATTCATTATACAGTTAAATCTTAGGTTATGACACCTCTCAGGTAAAGGTGTAATATATATTAATGTGTCATTTGAATTTAATTAGAAATAATGAACCAATAAATACCAGTTGATATCACATGAGACAAGTATTCTAAGTAGGCTAAGCGTCCTAGCGAATTAATGTAACATTTTGGCAAAAATCCTAATTACTTTAGTATCTGCATTACAGTATTATCTTAGAAGTGAAAATGGCATTTTTGACTGGAAAAAATTAAAATTTGGATAGGTTTACATATTGGGAGGAAGTATATAAGCCTGCAAATATGTGAAAAAATGACCAATACATTTTCTTAATAACTAACTGTTCTGCAGATTCATCAATGGAAGGATAAAAAATAATGCTCACATTGTAGCAGGGGTGATATAGGATAAACATAAGGAGAAATTTTCTCACAGTAAATACTGGTAAACATAGGAATGGGCTGCAAACTGCATAAACTTGATTATATCTACAACTATGTGATGTATGAGGTGAGCTTTGATCTTTTGATGTCCATTTTTAGTCTTGCTTTCCTCTGATTTTAAATTTGGTGATGGCTTAAAATTGCCTGTTAAAAGTTCTGGTGGTTTAGAAGTTAATGAAATGATTATTTTTTTTTTTTTTGTATGCTCATATATTTTTCCAAATCCAAATGTTTAATAGAACACAGGTTGAAGTGAGCGAACTTGTTGACGATGAAAACTAAAATGTCAACAATTAGGAAGGAATGGGTTAATACATTGACTAATGTTGTAGGTTTATAAGAACTGGCCCTTCTCTTTGTTCTTTTTTATCATATACATTTATCATGTTCATCCTGGCAACTGAAGCAAATAGCTATTTAAGTTGTAAAAAATGAATCACTGTTCAATTTCTTGAACTGTATGATATAACCAAGCCTAATAATATTATACAACAGAAGTTGTAATCCTTGGGATATTTTGCCCCACTTTTAAAATAGATATAATTTTTTTAAATGAGCCATGAGCATTTGTTACTATCTCTATGGAAAACCAAAGAGCATTCAGATGTGTTTAATAAAGCTGTAATTTCCTGTCCAAACTGGTAAGTGAGGACTAATGGTGAGTGCTTACCTTCTGCTGCTGCATAAACCCCAGTATATTTAGAAATGGTGGAACTGATGGATTGTGTGAAGATTTGGGATGCAGGCTCTTTGACTTAACTTAAAAGCTTCTTAATAAGTAACAGAGAAAAATAAAAGTTTGAGCTTTCTCTTTAAAAGGAAAAAGATGCTTTGGGAAGAATGTTCCATCCTCTCTGTAATGTAGACCAAAAGGTAAAAACTAATATGCATTTGTTATGTCAGCATATTTTCACACTGCTGGACTTTGCATGTTTACAGCTGGTTCTGATGCAGCTGTCAGGGTATAATTGATGAGCATCATCATTTAAAGTGTAAAAGAAAATGTCTTGGCATAGAGGGACATGATAAAGTGCCATCTACCAGGCATTGTGGACACATGTGGTCACCATTTCCTTTTTCTCTTTGCCTCTCTTTGCTGCCCTTGCCAGAATCTACAGAAGTCATCGGGAGCAGCTCAGCCCAGCCTCCAGCCTTCTAATATCACTTTGGTAGTTGTCAGATCATATGAAATGTCAAAATTCATGTGGCCTTCGTGAAGAGATATATTTAGTACAGCTGCTGCATACCTACGTGGTACCTCTGACATTGACATATTAGTTATGCTGTCTTTTGCAATCTGATATCTTTAAATTTGCCACCTTGTTAAGTTTTGATTAATGTGATTCCATTTCACTAAAGTAATTGGCTTGGCCTGTTGTAGAAAATAATCAGCCTTTCTACGGAACAAATGCTAGAACATGCTAATGAGGGAGTGAGTTCGTTAAATTGATGGCGTGGAGTGACAGTTATTAATGATTGTTATGATAAACAGACGAGTGCGAATTGGGATGAGTTGGGCAAAAGTGACAGTTTAAAAATAACGTATATTGGAAAGTACTAACGAAGTAATATACTGTTAGGAAAACAATCATGCAAGTTGTCAAGGGAAGAAGTGTAATTATACAGCTGCACGAGCTGCCTGGGAGGACAGGGACCTGGCTGATAATGGACACGTTTTTTGTTGGCAAGGGGAAAATATGTTATGGCAGAGAGGAGTACAGATTGATAAATTAATTGGCCTTTCTCATTGTTCCAAGAGCAAACTTGGCCAGCAATAGCCAAGCAGATTAGGTAAATAAATGAAGTGACCAGCTCTTCCTCTGCTTCTGACCCATTCCCTGCCCTTTCTTTTTAATCTACCTATGCGTGAACTGCCAAGTCCAACAACCTAAGGTGGCAGTGTTCACATAAATATATCTTGCCTTGAAATTACGTATAGCTTTTTAAAATAAAATGATTTGTATTATGAAGACTTTTGTTTTAGGATGAAGGTTAATTATAATAAACCATCAGTTTTATGCAAAGCAGTACAAAAGCAAGACGGAGAATGCAAGTGTGCTGATTTTTAGGCTAACCTCCCTCTTCTTTAAAAGTAAAATTTAGACAGAGCTGTCCATCTGAAAGCTTGCAAGAAAAGAGAGGAAGATAGTCATTGCTAGTAGGGGTGTTTTGGAGGCAGAGGTATGGTGCTGCTTCTGCTTATTGTTGCGTACGTTTGGTGCTAAATGGCTTGAGGTTGTTGGCTGTAGGAGGGAGACATTTGTATCTCTGAGACTGACAGCACTGCCATACATAATTCAGCTGTCAGATTGCCTGTGCAGTTGACTCAGTGAAAGAGCAGAGGATAAATGTGGAATATTATCCTAATAAGTATAAGGAGATATAAAGTAAGTAGGCCATTATAAAAAAAGAAAATAAAACAGGCATAAGGAAAATTCACTGTAGACAGTGATACTCCAACTACTTATGAAGGCTGGCATTAATAAGACTAGTAGGTAGCACAGTGCAGATGACTTCAGTCCCTGCTCTAATCCAGAGGGTTGTGGGGATACATTTGGGCACTCATGGAACTAAGTGGTCAGTGCCGTTCCGCTTCTATTGCTTGCATGTTTGTACTGCCTCGCATTTAAATATTACCTTTCCTCCATGGAAATGAGAGCAAATTACCATATTCTTCATAAATATGGGGGAAGTGATTGTGGAAAAAGTTGGCTAAGAGAAAGCACTGTCATCACTGTCGAATTCCAGCTGCTCAGGACACACCAATGAATAGAAGATGGAGAAGAGTTTAGATTTTATATGACAGGCTACAGCCATATCAGCACTGAACTGAGCCTGTAAAATGCTTACCCAGCCATTTTGCTCGATGTTTTACTGGATTCAGCTTGGTCTTGGTCTTGCATGGGCTCCAATAATCATGTTACCAATTCCTTGTGACAGCCCTCAAGAACACGATCTGTTTGCTACCTTTGCCATGTTTCCTTTGCTGCCCTAGCTTTCTAGTTTTGTCTAAGTACTGGTTTGTATAGTTTCAGACTTGTGAACACCGATTCACCAGATAAAATCATTGAACCAAAATGAGCAAGGATAATCATCCTCTTTGTTTAAAAATGAAGTCTAAGCTTTTGCCTTTCTCCTAATTGTTTTTTCTGGGTGAAATCTCACCAGTCCTTGGTTTTTCACAGTTAGTGAATAGAGGGAAGAAAGAAACAAAAAAATTTTGGTTTCCACAGAACTTATAATTTTCCTAGCAGTGTCATAGATTCAATGCATGTCAGGTATAGCTTGCTAATCAGTAGCTAATGCAATTTATTGTGTATAGATTCTATCATACTGAACTTCATTGTTCCATTCAGAACATGCAAATCACTGACTAAAATGCTTCTTCTTTTAAGCAAAAATTTCCAAATTTCTTGTAACAGAGAAAAACAGGCATCAAATTCCAATCTATACTGCACTTCTCCATATGACAAAGTGTTGTTTTACCATCATATTACTTCTTGAATGGCTTTATGTATTAAACTATCACCGAAGCCTTCCCTTTCAAACCAGATTGTAAAGAAGGAGAGGCAGCCTTACGAAAATTCAACATTGGCAATTTTGCTTCTGGCTCTCAACAAGCTGTTGTTTATATTTTGCTTCCAGTGCCAAACCCTTGATAATAAGCCCTTAGTCTTGTCTACTCCAGAGGGGTGGTATTGCTTTTGGTCTCTCTGACTTCTAGGATGTGTTCACATTCCCATTTTAGTCTGGATAAAGCATGTGCTTTTGAAGCACCTCCTCTGCTCTTCCGCACTTATTGAATTGCATTTTGCTCTTTGGATTTTAGAATTAAAATTGCATTTTAGACTTTGGATTATGTTCTAATGAAGCTGTACTAGATGATGTTCTTCAGAGGTGCACCTGATATGCTCTAGCTGCTGCTGAGCAGTCAGTCTATGGAAACAGATCGCATCAAATACATATTAAAATCCTCCAAAATGCATTTAATATCAGACATTGAGGTCTTTTAAAGCTTTTTAAAAAAATCTCAAGGGACAAGTTTTCTATATATTCTTACTTTAAAGTAAAATTTGAATTTTCTAAGTTAAACTCATTTTAAATTCTGTCCTGATGTAGTTTGCCATTCTGATGGTCTTTTCATAGAGAACACCCCACCGATATTAAACAGTAATCAAAACAAAGATTCCTAAGAGGTGCCTGCTGCTTTTCCAGACTCTCAGAGGCATAAAAATGCCTACATTTTAGAAGGAGTTATCACCTTGGGTTTTTAATAAGCTAGAAAGACTTTAATTTTGTACTTTTCAGTCACGTTTGAGAAATTTGTGTGGTAGTCTTTTGGCGATCTGACTTGATTTGGCTTTCTTTGAGATAGCATTAATAACAGCTACTTTCCTAAGCAGAGATGTTGGAAGAAAAGAATCTACAGTGGATGTAAAAGTTGTGGAGAGGCAGTTATTTTGTCCTTATTGTCAACTGTACAGGTGTAGGGAAACCTCATGTTTTGTTGTTTGTTTTTCATGGTATAACAAGGATTTAGATAATGAATGGAAGGTTGATTTGAGTTGTAGAAGGCAAAGTTAGGTAGCATATGGCTCATAAAGTGACCAAACAGTATGTATAAATGTTACATCAGTATTAGCAAGACTCACACATCCTCGAAGAACAACATGTTACTGCTATGCACAAATCTCTGCTTCTGACAATAGCTTTGCTTTGTGGCTATAGATACCTATTGTACTAATTCTTTTAAGATAATTATGGTGTATTTCTCTGTGGCTTTTATTTTTTCCTTATGGGGAAATAAAGCATGTATTTTTAGGTTGTTACCTATGGAGAATGAGTGCCAGCCCATGTCTTATATGATCTCCCCAGCTAACTGTGGAACTGGATGAGTTAGTTCCCACCCAGGAGAGTGCACAGAGCTGGTGGAGGTGACCATGTGGATACCTCCCTGAGGTATCCAGCTTTTGCCAGAGGGAAGGTGCCTGCCCAGCCTCTTGGCTGTAGAGGGGCTGCAGTGTGACCCCGTGCCACACTGTAGAGAGAATTGGCTTGAAGAACAGGCAGTGAGAATTCTAGTGGTGTTGGAGAGGGGGAGCTCAAGCTGCAAAGGAAGACCTGTCTGTTCTGTGGGTGCCAGGCAGGCATGGGGTATGACTGTGTAAGAAAGCAGAGGTGATTATTTCAGGTTTTTGTAGAGTCATGGGGTTGGAGCAGACCTGTCAGGAGAGATGGCCTCAAGGGAAACCGCTGCAAAAAAGCCATCTTGCTTTCCTCAAGTGTATAAAGACATGGTTGTACTTCCAGTTCTCCTGCATCCAGTATTCAATATCCCTCAATACCTGCTTTAAGAGTAGCAAGTGGTAACTAATAGAAGAAGTGACAAACAGGCCTTCATCGGGGACTAGAGGCTGCAACTGAGAGCGGGGATGGCTTTGGCAGTTCACCAGCCTAAATTCTATTAAAATGGTCATTTTAGACACACTCTTGACCCGCTCCTCTTCCCTCAAGACTATTCCAGGTGCTCCTACCTAGCATTTTAAAAAGAATATGCTGATTGGAAAATGATCACTCCTTCCTTTTCCCTGCTCCTCTGATCCACTTTCATACTGCACTAAGCCAGCAGGTTAGCTCCATTTACCACCTCTGTGTTATAATGAAATAATTATTAAAATTATGAAAATTACCTACAATTAACTTAATTTTAAAGGGCAATAAATACTGAGGAAAAAAAAAGTCAACTAGGAAAAGTGACTGGTGTCTAGTCAGTCATTTCGGTTGTTCAGGTGTGGTCTCCTTGTATAAAAACTGGGAGAAGAGCTTTGAGCAGACACAGTAAGAAAAGTCACAGTTGGGCAACAAGGGTTTTACTTGCCTGTAGCTGCCCTTTTGTGTCTGTTGCCTGTTATGTGGTGTGGACAAGGGAATTTTCCTATATATTGTACAGTGGTGTACACAACCTTTATCTGCTGAAATCTTTGCCCGTGTTTTAGATTTCAAGCTAAAAATTTTTACATTTTCCTTTTTGGGGGGCGTGGGTGGAGTGTGTGTATGCTGTTAGTAATCTGGGTAATTTGTACCAAAGTTTGCTAAGCAAATTTGACGAGTGAGGTCTATGCCTTCCTACAGTTATCAGCTATAGGCAGGTATGAACACCTGTGGTGAGTGAAAGCATCAAGGCAACTGTTGGGTTTTAGAGACACAGGTGGATTATGGTAGATATTATAGGATACTTTTGTCTTCCTAATACCTCCTACTTACCAACAGTAAAAAAGAGAAATTCTAGAACCAAAATAAAAACAAGTTAGCCTACATTCTTTGGGAAAAGGCTGCTTCTTTGAATGAACATAGTACTGAGTATGGCTATGTAACAAACTGGTGATAGAGAAAAAAAATGAGTAAAACCCATAATATATATATTTTTAGAAAAACAAGAAGTGGAGTGGTGGGAAGGAAGTACTTGTGGAACAGCTGTTTCAAAGTGTGCTGCGCTTCAGTAAAAATACAGTAAAAGAAAAAACTTCTGGTCAGTGTTCCTGTATAAGTGCCTGTGTCTCAGGAATTCTGCTGTGAGCAGCAAAGCTGGTTGTCTGCTTTGGGAGACTTGTCAGCGTTGAGTCTTTGAGTTGTGTTTGTTGCTGATGGCATTCATTCGAGTAGCAGCCTGTGCAATTTCCCTAAGATGCTACAGCTGAGGGCTGTTAGGGGAAAGACGAGTTTTAATTGTCTATATTCCAGATACATACTGCTGTTCAGCCACACTCCAGCCAGTAGCCCACGTACTGGCTGGGAAGACTTTTCTGGGGAACAACTGTTGAACTACTGCTCAGGAGCCTATTCTTAAAACTGAAAGCTCTCAGTTATGTTGTTTCCATTCAAGTAATTGGGAAGTACTTGCTCTTTTTTTCTGCCATCCCTACAGTGGTTTTGATGTCATTGTCTCTGTTGGAAAATGCAGGGAAACATAAACCCTACTGGCAGAGTTTCCATATACCTCTTGTTTTGTGAGGATGGGCTCATTCTCACGTGAACTTCCTTTTGTTTTAGACTTGCATTTTAGTCAGCATTTCTAAAAGTTACTTTAAAGAACAGGAGAAAAGCAAAGTTGGAAGTGAGAGACAAGCAACATCTCTTTGAGCTGATTGTCTTCTGGCTTTTGGTACATACTGCAGTCTTGAGAGAAAGAAAATTACTGAAACAGGTTAACATTAAGTGTTGCTTTTCAGCAGCAAACAAGGACCACCACCCCACCCCTCTTCCACAGCTGAAATCACTCAAAAGGCTCAAAGATTTTTCTGGCCAAGGTGTTTCAGTTTCCAAGACTTATATACCTTCCACCTGGAGCTTTATTCACAAATAGAATCTCTCCCACTTCTAGTTGAGAGAACTTGTTTGAGAGTTTGCTTGTCCTGTAGTTTGGTGCTTCCAAACAAGGCTGATGAAGAATTCTGTAAAAACATCTTGGAACCAAAACACTCAGGCTTGCTCTGCTGTTGGAAAGAATGGGTGCTGCCTTAGTCCCTAAAAAGAAAGGTTTTTAAGCAGGAGCTTGTGACTGTGCTGCTACCAAAGGAGGTAATGTTAGCTTTCTTGATTCATGTGGTGTACAACTGTGATTTGCTTTGGCTAGGTACGGTGTTGCTATTTCATTGTACCTGAAAAGAAGATGTTCTGCATCAACGTTATTTTTGAGGAGTAGTATATTCTGAGAACTAGAAATTCAAAGTTTGTGTTTTTCTTCTGGACTCTTCCTGGAGAATGGAATGGATTTACGTATATGAGGGTTTTTAAAATCTGTTTAGCTTTCATTGGAGAGGCTAGATGGGATTCATTGGTGATACAAGGTGTAGACAATGACTTCATAGATTTGTCTGTGTTTTTGATGTAATATCTCCATGTTCTGGAGAGGTTACCTTAAGCTCATTTATGGGACATTCGAGAAGAATTGTCTTTTCTGCTGAGAAGTGTCTTACACACAGAAGTCTGTGTAAGTTTTGAATAAACCTTTTGTATTTGTGAGCAGTAAACTTACTTGAGGCTTCAAGTTTTCACCTAAGAAAAAGGAATCTTTATTGCTATTATATAAATATAATTATTCCTAATCCTTGCTAACGTTTAAGGGCATATAGTAGTGTATTTTGTGGAAGTGTATTATTTAAACTTTGTAGAGCACCGGGATCTCTTCATGATCAATCTGTACTAATCTCTGTTTCACTATTCAACAAATTTTAACAAAACGACAGCAGAATTCTTCATTCATAGAATCATAGACTGGTTTGGGTTGGAAAGGACCTTAAAGATCATGTAGTTCCAACCTGCCTGCCATGGGCAGGGACACCTTCCATTAGACCAGGTTACTCAAAGCCCCATCCAGCCTGGTCAATTGGATTAGAGGTTATATTATTAATTGATTCTAGAATTCATGGTGCTATCTTAATGCTGAAACAAGACACACACAGTGTCTGGTTTTGAGTATTGGAAAACAGTTCAATTTTAGTTACTAATCCAGGTGAAGATAAAAGAATGAGCTTCCTATTGAGCTGGCACGAGTTCAGAATTCATTAGATTACAGACTTTCTTTCAAGCTTTACATGGGATAGTGAGGGGAGGAAACCTGCAGTTTTTGTGTGCTTTATTATACCATGAGGACAGCTAATGTAATGCAGGAAGTACTAATTGTCAGTCATATGGATTTATTATGGAGAGTAAAATATTGAGGAAATTTCAGTTCTCTTTGTAGGAAATATAGCAGTGGCGGGTTAGTAGGCTAAAGATATTTGGTGTTTTCTAGAGGTGCTACTTCTGAAAAGGAGAGAGATGTTACAGAATTCATATGGAACAGTGCTTAGTAATTCTTATCTGCGGTCAAGAAACTCCCATCAATTAATGCTTGAATGCAATAATCAAATAAGGGAGTATGCTTAAATATTAAAAGTTTTAACAGAATATTTTATAATGAAGATGTCTGGCATAACTTGTGAAACGGACTGTAATACAGTCACAAGTATTTAGCTGAAAGAATTTATAATTGTTAAACTGAATCCAGTTTTCACAAAGCAGAATTACCCGTTCATTGGTTTGTTTCAGGAATGTGAAATTTAACCTGTAAATTTAAGTTTTTTACTACTGTCTACCTCTGCTATGTTTACTGTGAATGCTGAATACTCGTTATACAAGTCTATTTCCATCAGAGCTTCTTAAAGCAAATGTAAAATGGCTTGCAGGCACTTAGAACTTTTCAGGAATATCCCAATAAGACTGACTAATATTCTTTAATTTAGGCTTAAGAAAGAATGAAAAGGTATATGCATTATTTATTCAAGGTTTTTATTTTAATAATAAATTTGAACAGTCATACGTGAAAGGGTTTTTGTTGCTTTCTTATTTGCCGTCTCAACAATTTAACAGATGTGAATATCCCTCTCCTGGCTTGCAGAAGGTTTAGATGAGATGCAATGGAGCCCCTCTTGCCTGATAATAATGATAATCCCATGGTGTGAGGTTGAAATATAATCCTTTCAGGAGTTTGTTTTTGCTGTGCTTATTCTGCCTAATGTTAGCTCAAGTGAGTTACTTGAGAGAGAGGCAGAGAATATGAATGTGAATTATTCTCTGTGTGTGCATTTTGCTGTATACTTATATATGATTCTTATTATATATGTTGCATATGATTATATGGTATTAGATTTCTTTCTCTTCAAAACCATTTGTGTAATATATCCACTTTACAACACAGATGAACTGAAGTTTTGCAAGCATAAAAAAAAAAATATTAAAGTTCAATACCAAGTAAAAGCAAAGCAGACATAGGAAATTATTCTAGTATAGTTAAATAATACACCATAACTTGTCGAAACATACTATATGATATCATAGGATAGTTTGGGTTGGAAAGACCTTTAAAGGTCATCTAGTCCAACCCCCCTGCAGTGAAAAGGAACATCTTCCACTAGATCACGTTGCTCATAATCCTATCACCCTGACTTTGAATGTTTCCAGGGATATGGCATCTACTGCCTCTCCGGGCAACCTATTCTAGTGTCTCACCACTCTCGTTGTAGAAAATTTCTTCCCTATATCTAATATAAATCTACCTGCTTTTAGTTTAAATCCATTACCCCTTACTTTTTAGCAGGGTCTGTTGCAATAGGTTTTTTTAATATACTAATATATTAATATATAAATTATATAAATCAATACCTATTTATTTATATTTTTAAAAGTACTTTGAAGTTTATCTTGTTTACAACATTAATATATTAATATTCACTCGACAACTCTTAGTATTAAGAACGATGCATACACGCATTTTCACTTTGAGAATCTAGGTACTTCAGCAGGTACATGTAACTGATAAATCTTTTTGTAGTTGTCAAAACAACTTTGTACTTTTTCTTTTACAACTAAAAGCACTTTGACAGTCTGAAACCTGGTATATCAATAGGGAAAGCAAACAGACTATTCATTTTAGTACCACATTTCACTGAGAGTTTTGACATTTTTGAAATATATTACTTCAAAACACTGAGACACAGATGATTAAAGGTTGTTACTGGCAAAAATGTTGTTGGTTATCAATGTTATTGATATCACACAGTGACATCTTTGCATACTGATAGAGTCTTGTTTGAAAATCAGGGTAGTTTGACCGTATGGACTCTATCTGCATGTCTCACTGTAGTCTGTGCACTAGTTTCTATGCCTCGAGGGCCACAAAAAAAAAATAGAATAAAAAAATGCTAACCTAGTTGCTGCTTGGTGATTGTCACTGTTTGTAGTCTACCTGTCAGTTCTGAGTTTTGTTGATGTGTGGAACAGCGTTGTCCTGATGTCTAAAGTCACTCACAATTAACTTGAACTAGAGATGCTGCCAGGGTAGGACTGGTTTAGAAAGATAAAACAGACTACGGCGACCTGATACTTGTTTTTCAGTCTGGGAAAATTACGGTGTGTTTGTCCATAGCGTGCATTGTAGCCTGAAATAGGATCTTAGCAAAAACACTGCGTGGTGCTCCTTTCCCCAGTGCAGTCATACTGGCTTTTGGTTTGAGATTGTTTCTGTGTTTAACTGGACAATTTTCTCCCTTTAAGCTATTGAGAAATCACAGATGTTATTGGGAATGTCTTGTCAGACACCAAAAGTAAATAGAACTATACAGTTGTCCTTCTCTGGTAGAGTTTCACAGCTGATGCAAGAGCACTTTCCATTGCTGTCTTGCAGAAGATGATACTTAAA
Organism: Nycticryphes semicollaris; assembly: GCA_013400055.1. Taxonomy (NCBI): domain Eukaryota; kingdom Metazoa; phylum Chordata; class Aves; order Charadriiformes; family Rostratulidae; genus Nycticryphes; species Nycticryphes semicollaris. The sequence continues at coordinate 95,725 of VXBJ01007802.1, forward strand.
AACTAGTGGTCTAAGCCTGACTTTGTAATAGCATTGTTAATATGGAGCTCAGTCCACTAAAGATTCTGCTTTCTGTACTGGGGAAAGAAAGGAAAGAAGAAACATGAAGTGAGCCTAAGACTTGTCTGACTTGAACCTGGGGTACTATGGAGTAGACTTGCAGTGTGTGCTAAGAGTGTGCTGGAGTCTGGACGCTCCATCTGCATATTGTTTTGCTCACTATGTATGTTTGGATTAGTTAATCTGGGATAATTTAAAGCTTTCTCAAATTTCCCCTGCAAGATGAACCTTCTAGACTTCCCTAGGCTACAGTTTAGAATTAATGTTGATTTACTGGTGTTCAGATATGAGTGTCTGTGTGAAAACTTATCTAAGTCTTAATGAAACTACATTCATGCTTCTTTGCATTTTCAAAGAAATTTATTGTTAATTTAGGTACAGTTTTGTAGTTCAATGAACCTTTTAGCTGAAAGGACAGTACAGTCTGGCTGTTTTATTTTGGCTTTCAGTTTTCATAACTCCAAGCGTTCTGTGTAGTATATGAATTGTTCAGCATTTTCAAATATACACCACTTGAAACAAAAAAAGTAATTTAGGGGAAATTACCAATCAGAGTTGAATACGTATACTTGTTCTATGAGATCTGTAATCAAAGATAGTCTGTGGAGAAAAAAAAACACTAGCAGCTGAAGCTCTCCATGTGTAGAATATATCTAGCAAAAAATTATTTATCCAGCTTTCCATTGGCACGAGTGAGTAACATCTATGCTGATTTGTCTGTTTACTTAGTTTTTTGTTGTTACTATCGACAGAAAAATCCAGAAACATAATACGAGAATGATTGATTGTGGGCTGGAGCTGTAGGCTGACTCATCCCATATAAACTAATAACACAAATATTAATGGAAGCACATTTCACATGAGCTTGGGTTTTTGAACAGAGTTGTTTGGACTCCTGAGACTATCCTAACAATAGTTCCAGACACAATCAATAATAATTTTTATTGCTTTTGCAAAGGGAATCTAAAAACTGTATAAGTAAGACTAGGGTATCTGGAGATGAGTTGCTTTAATCATTCCATTGCCAAGCTCTTTGCAGAACAATTAGATGGTTTTAAATTAATCACACTTCTAAGCTATGGATATCTAGGACTAGAGAGGTGTCCTTAGCAGTGCTAGCCTGTCAGTGGTCGTTCCCAACTTACTAAAATTCTCTTTTTAACAAGTTCAAGGCTGAACTATGCAATCAGTCTATATGTTGACTTTATTATAGAATTTCATGATAACTGCCTGTCCAGCAAAAGTTATTTAATGAGTGGTGGTAAAAATCAAGAGTGATACAGGCTTGTCTTACTGAAAATTGAAAGGTGTGCTCAGTGAAAAAACGGAAAGCGGTCGACATAGCATGCTGCTTTTTCAGGTACCAAAATTTACTCATATGGAACTAAACAATGTGCTTCATCTGTGTATGGTTAATTGATGGGTAGTTCAGATACTCTTGAATCTCTAGATGCGCACCCATCCTTTCACTAGAACCACAACTCAAATATTAAGAAAACTTCTAAATCAGTTAACACTTGGGTATTTTATAGAATTCTTAATAGCAATCTGTATCAGAATGGGTGACTTCCTCTTGGAGACAAGATTTCTAGATTTCAGTTGCAGAAACACTAAGCACAGCTGCTGGGCAATGGAGTGGTTGTACAGTGAGGTCCTGACCTGGGCCTTTTTCATTTCACTTACCAAGTATTTGTTCTCTGTATGGGAAGTGTTTGAAAGGATGTTCATTTACATGGAGGAAAAGGATTATTTGCTAAACAGATGTTGTGTGGCTATAGCTTCTGGTGAGGGTGGAAATGAAGTGCCTAAGAAATCTGTACTTTATCAGAATATATGTTGGTGTTTAAGATGTCTCCTAACATTATATAACACAAAAGCAAATTTTCCAATATTGGAGTCAAGTAACGCTACAAGCAATGAAGATTAGCTGGGGCTTTACCAGATTATATACTCAAACTATAAGAGGATTTGTCAATAGGGAATGTAGAGTTGTCGGTGTTTTGGGGTTTTTTTTTTCATTTTTTATTTTTAAATTAGATGTAGATGAGGCAAAATTTATCTTTGGAGAGTAAATATATTGATCTGAGAGAAATTTGAAATGCGCAAAATATTCCTTTTGTAATTTTTTATGATTATTTCTCAGATACAAGCTATGATTGTAGATACTTCATGCACAGTAGTGATTCTGTTGTTCCCACTGTTGCCTTAATATCCATTCCTTTGATGTTGCAATGAGATTTTTTTTTGTTTATTTTTGCTTCTCAGCAAAGTCATTTGTATGTACCAGAGTTTCAGCTCGAGAGACAACCAACCAATATTTTCCTAGTGCATAAGGATGTAACTCTACATTTAAATTTATTGTAAAACATTATGCTCATCTGTAATTATATTACTTTAAAATAAAGCCTTCATCCGCTCTAAGATCTTTTGATGTCCCTTCCCTGCTGACTCTTTTTTTCTTGTTCCCACTTACGTTAATGTGAAGAGACAGTTGAGTAAATGCACAATGAACTTCAAAACCTAGTAATTGTTTTTCAGAAAGAATGAAACTTGTGAATTAGATATGGATTGTAAAAGAACACCAGAGCTGATTAGTGTTCGTTCGGTTTGCCTGCTGGACCGTTCTGACACCTGTCTTCCCGCTTTCCCCATAAATGCCATTGCTGATCCCTCTATACTGCCAGTCACATGACAGCCAGGGAGAACTTGTGGGTGGGAGTTAAAAGACTCCCAGTGAACCTTGTCAGGCTTAGCAATTCATGAAACTCGACATAAAAGGCAACGTTAAACAAAGATGAGTTGAATCCATTTACATGCAAACTGTAGTTATCTGTATGAAAAAAGCCGGGAAGGGGGGAACGTTGAAGGGGTTACTATTTCTTTCTTCCTTTTAGGATGTGTAGATAATGAGTTGTGTAAGGCTTAGAGTGGGGAAAATAAGCCAACTTTCAAGGCATTGAAAAATTGCTTTTTAGGAAAAATCCTTTTCATCCTAACCATCTGGTTGCATCTTGTTTACAGCACAGTGTGCCAGTTTGTGCTTATTAATCATGCTTACACAAGTATCTTAATTACTCCCCGTGTAGCTGCTCTGTTTTGAACTCAGAAGTTGACCTTTCTCTTTTTATTCCTTTAAACCATTAATCATACATAATCAACGCCAACGGGGCAGAGCCATGGAGAAGGCTACCCAGTTTCCAAAAGCGCATGCTAGTCCTGAGAAACCGTGTAGACGAGAGTTGACTGCGTTGCTATCAGTCAGGCATATCTTAATTAATGACTGCTTTGTGTGCGTGCATACTTACATGCCTGTAACCCAGTTCTGTTCCCCCCTTTTGCTTCTGTCTTCTGAGATAACAGTCCCTTCCCTCCTTTATGATGCTGGAGATAATTTTTAAAAAGTCTCTTTATGTAAAAGGACCTTCAGAGACGTCATGTGGCTGGAAAGGATCTGGTTCTCTTGTCTGTTTTTTGTGGTTACTTCTGTAATAATGAAAATTTAGAGAGCATATAGGGTGTCCAGAAAAAATTCTAGGCTCTGGATTCTTTTAGGAGAAATATCTGTGTTGGTAGAGGCTGAATTTTTCAAAAATAACTGGAGTAACAAATGGATTCCTCTCCTTCCCTGCCTTCCTTTAAAAAAAAAAAAAAAAAAAAGTTTGAAAAAAGCATGTATGTGAGAAGACTGAAAAAGTGGAATTTCAGAAATGGTGTTCTGGTTTCTAGTGTACTAGACAAATTATAGTATGCAAAAGCAATTTTGCCTGCCCTGAAACTTCTCCACGTGATGAAAATTTTATCAGTATTCTAAAAAGAGAGAACTATCCAGCCTACTCATTTAGTCAGCTTATGTGTTTATATACAAGGGGAAAAAAAAAAAGATTTGCAAGTATGACTTGCGTTTTCTCTCTACTGCTGTTGGATTTTTGTTGGTTTTGCCATAAATAGTGTATTTAGAATTTGTGCTGTCTAATCTGAGTTGTGCTTACTAGAGATGTGATTTCATTTATAGAAGCTTTAACCGCAGTTAAGTCTCGCTTAAAAGCCTTATGATTATGCTTTCATAATAAGCAGTTTGTTTATTTTTATTGCCACCATGGAAATAGAAAATATTTCCCAACAAAGCACTACAGGAACAGAAAGAGATGAAAAACCTGTATTACAAAATTTACATCATGAAAATTTAAAATATTTAATTCAGGTAAAAGCTTTGCCATTCCACATGCAGAAGGAACGCACAGCTGTCTCTTCTTATGTTAAAAACTAGTTATTCATGAACGGAGAATATGGTGTATGAGATGAACTGTTCCATCCAGTCTAGTGTATAATTTGGCCATTTCCATCAGGCTTTGACCTGAAAATTTTATTTAGCCTTTTGCATAGTTTAGGTGTCTTGGTGTGCTTGCACTTCTGATGTTTTCTAGAAGGTTCCTTGAATGTTGCAAAATGGTTTAAGCCCAAACAAAGAAGCCAAAGTTTCTTCTGAGAAAATTATTTTGAGAACTGAAATTGAAATGCTTAGATTTTGAGTAGGAGAAATCTTGCTGGCCACTGTAGTTGTGTCTCCCAGCTCTTACTGGCAGCCAAATACTTTTTCCGAGGTCAGATTGTCGGCTCACGGAAAGCAGAAAAATTGTGCTGATGAGATTCAGAATTGATAAAATATGTCCAAACAGGAGATTTTTGTACTACTATGTCAGATAGAAGCAGACAAACAGACGTCAATGGATTTTATTTTTTTTTTTTTCAATTTTATTCAACGCTGGAATAAAAAGAGAGGAGATTGTGTTAACTTATGTGACAAGATCGCAAACTTCTGGTGTGTCTGAACCTCGTGGTACTTTAAAGTGCAAATGTGAGTCCTGGTGGTAACTTCATCATGATCACACAGTCCCAAGCAGAATGTGTTGATGACCTTTCCTTGCCAGCAGATAGCCTGAAGATGAAAGGTGGCTAAGCAGCAATGTAGCCCAACTGGCCAAATGTAGTTATCTAACCAGGGGACTTAACTGAGGAGTTAATGATCCATATAACAGTTACCCTGAGTAGCGCCAGGCTTGTGCTGTGCTGCTCATGTGCCCTGGGTGCAGGATATGTGCAGCCATTGATGGAGTGAGAGGAGACTGTGGGCATCTCCCTTTCAGCACCACCTGGATGTCCTTGCCTTTATCTAGAGCTGCACCAACAAGCTCTCATGTGAGAGTCCGCTTTATTTGACGGTAGAAATGATGAACAGAATTGTTTTCATGGAAGAAAATCCTGTAAAAGCTGAAATGAACGAAATGGGGTAACTTTCCAGGGTAGGGATCTGCACAGTGGGCTACACCCTGTTTGGAGACCCATGCTATACAGCTCAGGTCAGGTTTCCCAGCCTCTGAAGGGATGTAAGATTATCTATCTGATCCTATCCTATGTTAGCTCCCATAAACAGCCTATTGAGAGATACTTCACAGAGTCCCAGTTTCTGACTGGGTTCATAATGAACCAGCACCTCCTGGTGTAAGGTGCAAAGTACTTGGCTTTCCAAGGTGGATCACTATTGCTGCGTGGCCATGTTTACTGACTGATACCTTGTGCTTATTTTATGTCTCTTTGTTTTCTTTGAGCATTTAAGTTTTAAGTCAGAGGATACTCTGTGCTGGAGGAGTGCATCTTGAAACATTTCTTGTACCTCGGGGAATACAAAGGCATTATGTTGAGAAGATAAACTGTAAGATTTGTTAGACCGTGTAATGAATGGGGAGAGTAAAAAGGTAGAGGAGGACTGATGGTGGGACAGTAAAGTTACCTTTGGTAAGAAGCAGCTTTTACAGCTTTTACTACCTGGGTGTTTTTTCCAGTAGAAGCTACCTTTTAGAAATTTCAGTTGGTTCATTTGCCTGTTGGCAGCTTTTAATTTCATGTAAACTGAAAGAATGATGATGCTGTTACACAGAAGAAATTCCCCTGATTTGTGATAGATGAAGAGAATGAAGGAACAGTTGTTTCCATCAATGCCTGTTAAAATGTGGTGACCTACTGTACCTTTTGTTTTACATCTTCATTCTGCTACCTTCTCTTGCTGCATAGCTGGTAACTTCATGTCTAGGTCTTTATGTGCTTATTGTTTCCCCTTCTCCAGATTATTTTACAGCCTAATATGATGAATTTATCTCCATAATCAAGAGCGAGGGTTTTTCCTGAAGAAAATGCCAGAGTTTTCATCACACGTGCTTCTAGTGGAAACATATTGTTTCTAGTCATTTACATTATTGGGGACAGTAGTGTTTTATTGCTCTCTTTTCCCTTCAAAATATTTTAATAATTGCTTTTACTTCATGTTTGTGATAATATATTTGATTTTCTATTCATGGGGTTCCTTCTGCTGAATTCTAGTGTCAGATTCTAATAAATGTTCTTACTGTGTATATTCTGTGCTCTTGAAATAAATACATGATTATCTCAAACTTTTATTGTCTTCTGTGAAGCTCTTTGTTGGTCTGTTCATTGATGTTGTATCATAAATCCGTGGCAGATCTAAAAAGGGAGAATGCCTACATGAAAGCAATGTTATATAATTTTAATTAGTCATGGAATACTTTGGTATAAATAAAAAAAAAATAAATCCAGAAATGTACTATTTGTTGGAATACAGGCTGCTGGGAAATGTCCCCTGTGCTCAACTTAATGTTTTTGGAACTGTGCATCTCTGATGACTATGTAAGTGTAGTAATGTGCTAACAAGTAGTTGTCAGCTTCCGTAAGTGGACTTAGGGACATCCCTCACCTAGAAAGTGGTGGGTTGGGGTTTTATTCCAAGTTTGCTGAATGCAATCATTTCCACATACATACTATGGAAAAAAGCAGCCCTCAGCTTTATGCAAAAGGCTAGCTTTACCATTGTGAAACAGTCTCCTGTTGTTTTAGTAGAGGAAGGAAAAACAGAACTGTTTTCCTATTAATGTTTAAATACTTCCTTTAGATTTAGCAGTTAAATAAACTAGCTGTCTGTGTTAAAATTTAAGTTAGATATAAAGATGAAGCTTCATCTATGGAAGCTGGATTCTATAAAATTCACAGATACAAACTGGGGAGGTGATGTTTTATATATCATTTTCTTGGCAGCGGTATTCATTGAAAATATTTCTCCTATCATCACTGACTACTTGTTTCCACTTCTGTGTCACCTCCTCAGCTGTCCTAGCATATCTGACAGGCAATGTGCTGTGCAAGCAGGCCTGAAAAAAATGTCGGGAGGGAGGTGGAAAGACGGTAACATCTTAAATTGGTGTCATCACTGAAGACAGCATGCCCGCAAGCTGCAGCCTCAGTTCCAGAGGATTTCTTGGTCTGTTGGTGGGGTAGAAATACAGAGATATGATGTTTAGTTTGGCTTTTTATTTTATTTTTTCTCAGAGTTTTGGGACCGTGTGGTAGAACTAGCCTTTGGATAGCTAAATCTTGTTTGTTTATGCTTTTTTTTTTTTTTCCCATGTCACACAGAAACCCTCAATATAAATTTAATCTGTGTATCCATCTATGTAACACATCTGTAATACGGATGGATGAAGGGATAGTGTATTAAAATGGGATACAAAGTTTGTATGATTATGCTATTATATGTTTAGAAAACATCTTTATCCTCTAGTGTTGAAAGCCTTGAATTCTACTGTGAGAAAATGTTAGTAAAAGAAGCAATCTGGATGAAAAAAAATAATGAATATAAACCAGTGGAATTACAGATAGAATTTCATTTTTTATGTTGAAATAAGGATTAATCTTAAAATGGATTCCTAATTCTCTATAATTGAAGTACTCTGTTCATAAAGAGCATCTTTTCTGATGGTGTCCTATTTTACTGTTCACCAATAATCTCAGTATGTTAGGGGTGGGAAGAAGCCCATTACAATTGACTTAATGTGCTCGAATCTTTTAAGTGATTGTGAGTATGCCAAAAAGGAAACTGTAGCAGGTATCCTGATGGGCTGCTCTTGTATTTCTCTTTTTTCTTCCTCTTTTCACTAGTATAGGTATTAACTTGTTCAGAATATATACACATGTTCAGCAAAGATACAATACACGTTTCTTTGAATATGGGAATTATTCCCCCCAGAAATAAGAAAACAAACAATACCAGCCCCCCCAAACCCCAAATCTTATCTGACTTATAAATTGGGGATTATCAATATTAGCAGTTCCTTTTTTGACAGTCCAATAATGTGCTGTGGTGTAGATTAGAATCACCTGAGTTTCTTATTGCCTCGGTTGCATCAGGGTGAGGTCTCTAAGCATCATATTGATTCATTCCTTTATGGGATGATATAATTGGAAGAAAATTCTTGGTGTGTTTTTGAATGAATCGCTAACATTATAAAGTAAACAGAAGTGGTCAAATTAATGCCATCCTTTATACAATGTTGGACTAAATTGTAAATCAACCAGTTACGCCTGTGTATATACTCTGAAACATTTTGTGGATTATCTCAAATGTTGATCTGTCCTTGACATCACTTTGGTGCCTGAGTTAAACCCTTGGAGATGATAGCATTAGTGCAGTGTCAGTTTTGTCATTTGGAAGCCTTCCTCAGTCAAATTGCAGTCTGAAGACTGTCCAATATAACAGTACACAGATGTCTTCAAAACTTGACCGTAACCTTCAAAGATTACTGAAGGATAACAGAATATTTTTTTTAATTCAAAAATCAATTTAAATATTGATAACTTCTTGTAAGGAGAATTTGAAAGTAGAGACTATACTAGTGAAGTACTGCTATGGTTAGCCATCTAAACATGGGTCTTGATTTCTCTCTCCTTTATTTTATGGTAGTTAATTTAAATATTGCCGATAAAAGTCTTGTTAGGACTCACTTGATAGCAGCATTAAGCAGTACAGCATTTTAAAAATAAAATATAACCCCTTTTTTGCACTTGGGATCACTTAACATCAAACAGCATTTCATTAACTAAGATTACGTGCTTCTAGAATTAGGAAAATATTCTCTTCTTGATAAAATAGTGCTATTGTATAACTTTCTGATAGTTCGCCGTGGAAAAATTGTGATAATGGTTCATGAGAAGGAAAAAGGTTGTATTGTTATTGCTGGGTAATCTAGCTTTAGTGTTCATTTTTAGAAATATGAAGTGTTTTCTTAATACCCCAAATACAGCCTGTGTTTTTCTGGCTATCAGATGAAGATCGTTCTGGATCTGGGAGTTACTAATTTTTTTTAACATCATAATTATATTCTTTTTCTTCAATTTTTTCCCCACAAAGTATTTGCAATAAACTTTTTAGAGAAGAAATGATTGGAAATAGTTACTGTACGACCAACCTTTTTACTTAGTTAATGATGCTATTTTTTGCTGTGGTACATACAGTGAAGCCAAGTTGCTGCAGTGGAGAAACCTGCCTTCTTCCAGTGTTATCCTTCTGTCTCCAAGTAGGGCACTGTGATCATCTAGTCTAATGACATGTTTATAGATATATATTATGGATTTGTTAAATGCATATTTTATCATTGAAATATAATTAAATCTCATGACTAACAGCAGTTGGACTCTCACATTCTGTTCCCAGTTGTACTGAACAACATTGTCATGCTGAATGACTGTGCAAGTGCTACAGTAAAACTTTCCGAGTTATTTCAGATTAAAAGACTCATAGCAAACAATTCTTGTTTAAATCTTTGCTAAATCAAGGGGTCTTAGTGCATGAAATCAATAAATTTGTTCCAGTATGACCCGCAAAACACCATCACCCACCTTGAGGTAGATGGTTAGTATTTAACTCTTCCTATTTGCAACAGCACAGTAACTTGTTGAATAAGCTTCATGGGGAAAGCTGAACAGAGTTGTGCTATACCCTGGCATCAGTCCCTGGTTTTAGTCCATCTAACAACACAGCTAAAAAGGCCACATGCATTAATCTAGAAAGTAATTAATATAATCATTCACCATTGATGCGTTGTTGACTCTGCAAAATCTGTGAGCTGTTTTAACAAGCAGACAGCACAAATTACTTTAGTGAAACCATGAAAATGCCCAGTAATGAGCAAAATTCTTTTTGGCTAGATTCTTTGCTGAATACAAGCCACTGTTATAAAAGTAAAGCACCAGAAGACAGCTGTATGCTTTGACTTGCCTCTTTGCTCCTTGCGGTCTTTCTGGAAATCCTTCATTTAAGGTGACTTTTTCTATTGCTGGCTCTAAATTGCGCCTCTATGAACTTTTCAGCTGAAGGCATATTAAAGTAGATTAAGACACAGCAGGACTATTTTTGCTGCTTCTATTCCAGGATATCTATTCTTGCCTCTTACTGTCCACACTGTAAACCAAGACCACACTATGGTCTGCGAGAGTGGGAAGAAAGCAAATAGAAAGTGAGGCTCGGTAGAACTCTGGTGCAAATTCTAGCTGATTCTTTCAGTGGAGGTTTTTATGTTTCTTTTCAGCAGTACTGCTATGGTTCGGCATCTCATTCTTGTACGGAGTGTTTTGCTGTACTTTTATAGGTTTGCCTTTGGGAATACGAATCATTAAAAACCAGAAACCTTCAAAAAAAACCCCGAAACAAACACCTCTCACCCTCTAGTTTTCTCCTAGAAAATGTCTTCTGGTTGCTGTTGTGGTAATGTTATTTTTATTTTCTTAAAGATGTAAAATATTTAGGTTCTTTTAAAATAGATATTAGCAGTACTAAATGTTGACTTAATGTTCTAAAACACATAGTAGCTGTGGATTTCATTTTGCCACTGAAAGGCTACGGCAGCCATAGACTTTATGAAGAGTACAAAAATGTTAGGTTACAGAGCCTTTTCACCTCCAGTCTGTCTCCTCCAATGCATATATCTACAGAATTGTGGTAATTCAAGGCTCTTTATGTTTTATGATTTCAGTTGCATGAGTTGAGTCTTAGCCTAATTGTTTAACGAACAGTTGGAAAGTTTTCTTGATCTTGGGCTATTACTGTAGGCTGACCACGTTTTGAGTCTAAGCAGAAAGACCAGTTCATGTTCTGTTTTGTGTAGCTGACACTTCAGACATGTGACAGACACATATGGTACACACTGAGCTGCCCCACTACCGATGTGCCTGTCATGAGAACAGAAAGCAAGTTTTTTAGGCTGTTGAGTAATTTCACTTACTATTGCCCCAGCTGGGATCTTTCTCCCATGTTAGTAGGAACAATCCACCTGCATTTAACTGGTGCTCTATGTTCAACTCTTTCATGAAGGACTCATCTCCTCTTAGTCAAGGAAAGAAGTAGAACAGCAACAAACTTGAGTAGTACTTAGTGAGAAATAAAATCCACGTCAATTTTTATAAGAGTTCTTATAATGATAAAACAATTTCATTTTTAATCAGTTGCTTGTAAAATGATGAGTTTGCATTTTAACATGCAGAATTTTGAAGCATCAGCTCTGTAGCAAGAATTGATCTGTTCTGAAAAATGACCATCTCAACATTCTTTAAGTAAGGAATTGTTTAAAATGATCACTTTCCTGAATGAATACATAAAGTTACATAAACTGAAAAAGAAATCTGAAATTCTTCTGCTTGACCCTTCTATACAACATATTATTCAAAAAATAATTACTACAAAATCCTTGTAAATGAGATGACTTCAGGGAATCTAAGTACTGTCTGTTACTTAATGGGTATGGTAATTCTTCTTAATTGGGGTACTTTCTTGTGATTTTGTAATGTTTCCTATTTGTCTGTGCCAGCCTAGTTCTTGGCTCCTTAGGAAGCAGTTTTGTGCTTTGATGTGCTGCTTCAGAAACAACCATACTAAACACCACGTGACGGTTTCTGGTTGGGGTTCAGGTTTTATTGTAGTGCAAGTGTTCTACTTCCCAGGCTGTAAGTGCTGAGTAAGGGATAACCTGACTTTTCTCTTTATAAGACTCCGGTAATGATGAGGTGACAGCCCTGCTTCGCCCCATTGTGGGACCCCTGAGGTTCTGCCTTTCCTGAATTATTCTACCTCTCATCTTTGGGGTGCTACTTTCAATACTACAATACTACAATATGTGAATTCCAGGTTTGAGGAGATTGGCCAGTCCCTGTCTGAAACACTTATATGAGTGCAAGTAATTCACACCCTGGGTGGGTATCCAGCTCCCCTGAGACTGCCTGGTTTTTCCTAAATGTTGAAGCAATCTGTAAAGACTTCTTTGTGATGTTGAAAGATTTAAGTTATGGTCACATTATTGAGTCTGGTAGTCTGGGGCTATTTAGGTATAGTTTAGCAGTTTATAATGAGGTGCTTGTAATAGTCGGTAGTAGCCTTTATAGAAATCTATCCAGAATCCTCATTTAAGATATGCTGATTCAGGTCCTAAAAAGGAATAGACCACAAGTTGACTAAGCCCCAGTGATATATGTTATCTCTGGAGTCTTCCCGTAGGTATGTGAGTGAGGATATATATACATCACTTTGCTTAGAACGTGCATGGATAAAGAATAGAAGGGGAGTAAAATAAAAAAAATAAGAGTTTCTTCTACAAGTTTGTTTCTTTGCAGTATTCTCTTAAAATGAACTTCCTAAACCTCATCGTTGCTGAGCTGAATTATAAAATGAAGAATAATGAAACCTTGAAATGATCATACATGCCTCTACTGTAATGGGAAAGTTGCTATTAATATTTTGTTTATTCATAATTCAGCTATTTGGAATACCTTTCATGTACAAGGACTCTCCCAGACTTCTCCTTTGAAGTACAGGCTGAGAATGCGAGTTCACTTTTCCAGTAGCATTAATAAACAGTTGCTTGACATTTGGTCTCATCGATCTTTAACCAGTTCTTGGTTTTTGTGATAACTGAAGTTACAAAGTTGAAATAACTTCCTTTCTGTATGAAAATATGAATGCTGATTTCTTTTATTTGTATATGTTTTAAAGATACTATGCCATGTCGTTTATTTCATTTGACTTAACTGTTAGAGAAGATTAAAGGTGGCTTATTTCTGAGACATATGCTTAACAAAGAAGGATTTTACAAACATCTGTGCGAAAACATACAACATCTTCCTGCTTTCTTATCAGTAAATGCAGCTGTTCCTGTTTTTAAAAATCAGATGTGTGTGATAATGTGGAGTAGCAGTGTCTGAAGGCTTCATTTTCTGATACCTAAGACATGTTTCTTTTTGCTGAGCTTGGGCAGATATAAATAAGAAAGATAAATTTACGTCTAATGTTGACTTTTATTATTTTTTTTTTTTTAAAACACCTTGTTACAGGTTCTAATACTGTTCTGCCAATGTCATCTGCTAAGTCAATTGCAGTTTCTCATCACTTGCTGGATTAAGAAAGTCTATATTCTGAATAGTGTTAAGTTGTATACAATAATTCAGCTATTTATATTAAAATATCTATCAAATTTATAAAACTAAAAAAATATACATAATATAAATTACTGATAATAGAAGGAAAGTAACTTATGCTTTTCACAAGAGGGACACTACCAAAAAAATCCAAGCTTAAATGATCTTTGCTAGTGGTTTTATTTCTATTTCCAAAAAAATCTTACATCTCTTTAAAAACTTAATCGCTTTGCTGTTTGTATGGACACATAATGCAAGTGAAACAGGAAACATCATTGCTGAGAAAAACAGATGAGCAAATCTATTTGTAAATCATTAAGTTGCTATTTTAAGTAGCTAAACTAGAGTTTTACCGTGTCATTTTTAAGTTTCATTTCAGTTTTTCTTCGTTCCTTTGTTTTTGAGCCAAGTGATGTGATACAGTCATTAGTTTTTCAGAATGGATAAACATAGTCAAGCAGAATAGCCACCAAACCGTGTCTTGTGGGAATCTCTCTCTGGCCAAAACCATGTAAACTAACAGCAATGTGCATCTTTTAATCTAAAAACCCTCTCATAAGTGTTAGTTTTAATGTGGTATGGGTAAAATGCAGCCGCCTTATTAATAGTAGGGTAGAATTATTTGCATAGTCATGTAAACCTCATCACCATGGCACATAAATACTTATGTTGTTGTGTCAATATTTTTTTTTGTTTTAGAGCTTAATAAATTCTTTAAGGATTACAGGACAGTGCTCTTTCTTAAAACCTCTTTGATGTTCTTTTTCAGGCCACATTGAGATATAGATTCAATTTTTCTTTGTCTTAATGACAGTATAGAGCAACCTACACACTTTTTTGGTTCTTTTATTTGTTTATTGTTTAGGTTCCTCACTGAAGCTTCAAGCAAACCTGAGAAACGCTTACTGTGAGATCAGATTGGTTCATGGCTGGAAATTTGTCTCCTGTTTCTAGAGGGCTAATAAATTTTTCACAATCAGATGGCGTTGTAAGGAAATCTGGGAAATCTCAAACTGAAAAGCAGAGCGACAACCAAGTAAAGCAGACACATGCTTAAAAGTCCAAAGTAGAAAATACTTGTATTTCTTTCTCAAAAGCGGTAAGAATCTTGAGAGGTGCTGACCAAAACATCAGGTATCTAAGATTGTTACACACATACTCTTGTTACTGTTGCTTAGAGCGCTCTTTTGTGAGGAAAAGAAAGTACATGCTTCGGAGGCTTTGGTTTGGTAGTTAGAAAGCTCCTTAAATAGCTGTCACAAAAAGACAAATAGATAATCTTGGTGGGCGGGAAGTTTATTCTGGTCTATTAGGAGTTGATTAGAAAGTCAACTGAAGCTAAATCAGTTTACATTGCCCTGAAATGAAATAAGAGTGTAAGTATGATGTTTGCATCTATGTATCTATAATACTTCAAAAACATATGGTTTTGGTGATGTGGTAGTGAGGCTTTTGTACAAACTCAGTCTTATTCTTCAGCCACTGAAAGTACTACTTAGTGGAGTTTGTTCATTCTATCAACAAACATTAATTACCAAGCCCTGTAATGGCAGGAAGTCTGTTTTACAAATATGGTGGTATTAATTGCAAGCTATAGCATGTTCTTCTTTCTTCTTTCTAGGATCCTTTGTATTATCTCTTTATTATTTCTTGTAGGAGCTCATTTTTGTATTTAATACCTTGGAAAAATGATGTATTTTTCTGGTTGGGATTTGATGAGAAGCAGGCTTCTTATCCATCACTCATACATTCTTACTTTGCAAAAATCTGCCTACTACTACAGGGCTGAAATGGTGGGCAAAATCAAAGTACTGTTTTCAAATATACAGATTCCAGATATTAGTGGCTTCAAAATATTCATTTTTGATTGCTTGTTTACAGTTTCATCACTATTAAAATTATTACTGAAAGATTAGATTTGCATTCTTATTCCCCAAAACAGATTTAACTCTTGGTTACATGGCTGGAGTTCAGTATATGAAAGTGAAGAAGACTTTTCTTCTAGTGTTCATATTTGTTATAATCAGATTTTTCAAAACTTCCATTATTCTTTTCAATGCAAGGGAAAGGAATTTTACTGCTGTTCTGTCTTTTGCTATTTAGTGGCAGGTGTATTTTCATGTTGTTTAGAGTCATAGAATTTCAGGTCTTGTATCCCAGGTCACACCGCAGATAGGATATCTGTGTTTCTGATTTTTTGTAGGGCAGGATGTTTTATGGAAAACTCTTAAAGGCAGGTATAAAATGGGATAAGACAAACTAAAACTCTAAACAAATGTTATGTTTTTCTTGCAGGGAGAGAGGAGGAAAGCATATGCTTTTGTCAGCACCTGTAAACTGACAGCTAAATGAAACTGGACTGACAATACATGTGCAAGAAAGGGGATAAAAACTGCCTCTGTCAAAATGTCTTTACAGGCAATCTTAAAATGCCTTTTTGCAAGAAGCCTACAACATTAGGAAACTGAACAAACTCCTCCTCCAGGAGCTAAAATTATTTAAGTTATTGCTGAATCACTAAAATTATGTAAAGAATAAATCTTTATTAGAAATAGGTAACCAAATATTTGACCAGTCATACTTCGGTTGTGTTTCCTAAGACTTCCTATGTTGTTGGTGCTTAAATAGTAATTCTAAATTAAAGAAATGCTGGATACAACAGTCTGGTAATTGAGTTACTGAAGAGACCTGTGTTCAATTTTTTTGCAGGGCTTTCTATAGCTGTGTTTCACCAGTACTAATATGTTTACCTGTATCAGTTTATTCCAGAAGTCTTTGTTGTTTATCTTATTTTTAAAGAGTAATTTTATTTTTATTAATATAAGTAATAGAAGATTTTGGCAACTGGATACACAACAGACATGCTGTCTATTTTCTCTTCTTCGTTTATTTTTCTCTTGTTAAAGTCATCAAAATGTTGACAGCTGCATAACTCTTTTTAAAGCTTTCATATCTTGACAGATATTACAGATATTTGTCATTTTACTTACAGTAAGTGACAACTAAATTAGCTTTATGCTGTATTGGAGGATATCTCAGATGTAGTGAGTCCAGTCACATTTATATTGCATTTCTTTAATGTGCAGCTGATTTTTGAGTGGTTATTAAGGAATGAACAGGGAAGAGATACATGAAGAATGTGAAAATCTTGAGCTAGCAGATATTCAAGGTTAACAGATGAGAAATATGTTCCCCTTTTATTACTTCTATCATGTTGGATAGTCTAGTTTTTCCTTCATTTTCACTTCTTATTTCAGTTAGTTGTGGGGTTGAAGCTGTACATTAATCCTTCTTTAATAGATACCCACTTCTCAGTGGAGTATTTAAGGTTGCCAACGGACAGTGTAGGTGTTTATAGGTCACAGTGGTAGCTACTGAGTGGAACAGCATCACTGCAGTTGCACTGCACCTACCTACTGTAGGTTTTAACTGTTCAGTTAAGTATGGTTCATCTGTTGATTTACTGCAATATACTTGTATTTCAGAATGCACACGTACATTTCTTCTACAAAAGTTTGGGTCAAATTACGAATGGGAAGAGAACAAATGGAACTGCTGAATGGGGAAAAAAATATCTTTTCACTGTCAAGTAACTTATTCAGTAATGTCACTGTACTTTTTTTGTGCTACGAATAAATACAAAGCACAATTAAAAAAATTGCAGTGAATCGTTAGAGTCTTACACTAATAGTGTTGGAAAAAATGTACTTGGCAGGAGGGGGAGACTAAGGAGGGGGGAAACAAGAAAAAGAACGAACTTGTTGCCTTTTATCCAGATAGCTTAATTACACAATTGAGTGTTTCTTACAATTGTCTGTTTAAATTGCTGCCAGAAATGGAAAATTCTGTAGTATGATATTTTCACCCTTAAATATGTTCAATAGCCAGACTTTCAAATTACTGTAAATGTATCAATTATGAGTTATACGTGTTCAGTGTGGTAACCTGCTCTGTTCTGTTACTGCTGTCTTCCTCCGGGGAATCCTACTAGCAGTTGGGCAATTGGCCTTTGGAACAAGCCACCATAAGGTCAGCTTGGTGTTACTCAAATCAAAGTAGAGAAAGTGAAACAAATCAGAATTGTAAGACAATAAATGACTTGACAGTGTAATATAGTTAAATACTACTTCTTACTAACTGGAAAATAATATTTGTGCTTGAATATATTTTAAAAATTTTATTTAAATCCAATTTTTCCTATTATTTTTTGTAGGTGCAGCCTTCTTTGAAAATAATTTATGCTTAGGTGGGCTGAAGTTTTGAGTTAAGCAATATGGTTTCTCCTACAGGACCACCATAGCAGGGGCTGTGTATGTGTGTGTGTGTAGGTATGCACGGTTTTGCATGCTGAGGAGAGCAAAACCAAGAGTGTTGAGTGAAAAATTATTTTTGGGGATTACTTTGGATACTGGCCTGAATTAGGCACAGAGTTACATCTGTTCTAACTGAAGCTGATGCTGAAACATCTCCTGACCTCTTGGAGAAGAGAGGAAGGTTTACAGCAGCGTTACAGAGAATCATATCTTAAGCAGAACATTGCCTTATGTTCTGTTTAAAGATATTTTCTTTCAGTACCACAGACATAGCGGGTATGTGGCAGGGAGTAATATTTATTGGTAGAGAATTTCTTGAGAAAGTCTCTAAAGTGGAAACAATGCAGAAAATCATGGAAGCTGGAATAGAGCTTTCACACTCTGCCTGAAGGGAATGTTTGCTTTATAAAAAAATATAATGCATAAGACTTTTCAAGGCATGGCTGAATGCTGTAAAGCTTTATTTGCTTTACTTTTCGCAGGACTGTTAGGTATTCCATGTAATTCTGAATGCCAGTAGCTATGGCCAGTGATCCTAACTACCAGTAAATACTAGGGCTTGATCAGCATTTTCTTTCTTGTTCTTGAATGAGAGTTCTGTAGTCCAGAAAAATGATATAGCTTATTTAGATCTCTCTAAAAACAATAATAGGCCTATTCAGATTTTATCTGTAACTTATTTCTTTGTCTTAAGCAGTGTTTGTAATGCTGTCATAAGCTATACTAACACACTCTTTCCTAGGCTTTAGTGATAAGATAAATATTCCCTGGGAACATGCAAGCAGAGCATGCAGATTGTTTAGCGTGGGTTAAATGCACCTATCTGGAACATAACCATGTTAATATTACATCTTTCAGATTTGGCAGCAGCCTTAAGAGTGTAGTATTTCAGCCTCGGTTTTATAGAAACTTGCTGCAGAACTGGACAGGATTAATAATGGATGAGATATATCACACTTAGTACAGTATTAAATTCTAGCAGTGGAAGGATGCAAACCAGTTCATAACCTTACAAGAACATTGTGTGCTACAGTGATCTTGATAATACTGTACAGTCAAATTAACAATGAATAAATGTTGAACTCTGCTTTCTGTCAGAAATGATGCTCATGTAGTTTCTTGTCAGTCTTTGTGCATGCTGTCCTGAGCAGGTCACCAGAAAGATTGTAAGTTAAACAAATGTAATGGGTTATTCTGGCTGTATACCACATTATAAATAACGTGTTAAGGACCTTAATAAAGATGGGCAATTTTGCGTGTTTCAGTTCTTGGGTGAGCAGCTTGAGAGCAGAGATATGTATGTAAAAGTGTGGGAGTACCTCCCTCCAGAACATCTCTGTTTATCAAAATGATATTAAAATGGAAGGCTGGAATAAATCTTATTCTTAGCCAGTAGGCAGTTGATTCAGTATAGGCTTTTTATTCCAGATGTGACAGAAAGAGGAGGCAAGACCCCAGGGACATATCTTGCAGGGCTACAGCTTTTACCACAAAGCACATCTGGGATGTATCAATCAATAGCTTTCCTTGTGCAGGTTGTGCTGCCTTTGTACTTCTACGCTGCTTTACTGGAGATTTCTGTCACCATTTATCAGTTGGGTGGATACTGTCAGTCTCCACCTTCTTTCATTCCAAGGGTTACCAGCATCCGTTCTTAGGAACCTTATCACCTTCTTTTGAGGTGTTTGGTGATGGATTGAGAAGAGATGGTTCTCCTCTCTCTGTGTAAGCTAATAGGTCTTCTGTCACTTCCAATTTGAACCAGCGGGGCATCAGAAACTGTTACTTTACATTTTCTCCCCTGGAAAACAAAACAAAAATGAATGATTCTTTCAAGCTGCAATGGAATGAATTTTGAAATTTAAAACACTTCCTTTTCTCGGAATAGAAGGGTTGTAACAAAAGACTTTGCTTTGACCAATCAAACTGTTATGTTTGGGGGCAGGGGTGAAAGACTTAAAGATGTGGCTACTGAAATGTCTGTATGACTACAAAACTTCACCTTAGACCATCTTTTTGGTGGAAGCGCATAACCATAAGTGAACAGCAGTTCACCACAGTGAACAGCTTGCTTATTTATCTCACTTTGTAGATATGCAGGTGTGGATGCCTTGTGCAGCATACTTGTAGCAACACAAATTGTCGTCTTCGTAGGGGTCAAAGGCTCCTCTTTGGCCTTTGAAGGTCCTCACTCTAAGGCTGACTTGAGTAAGGACAAGATTTGTCTTTTTGAGAATCCAAACTGAGGCCCAATGAGCCAACTATGAAAGACTTAGCGTCCAGAAGACTGAGGTATATGACTGTTCAATTCACTCAGTTCCTTAAGAAAATATGTTTAGTTTTGAAAAGTAGATCAGCCTTTGTGGAGTGGAAAAAACATTTAAACAATGTAGTGCTTCTCAAAAATTGTAGTTAGTAGCTACTGCTGCCTCAGAGAAGGTTTTGTGTTCAAGATTTCCAAGTTGGGACTGTATGAGAGGGACAAAGTAGTAAAATGGACCTCAAAAGAGGAGAACCTCATGAAGGGGCTTGAAGAGATTTGTCAGGGTTTCTTTTTTTTCTTTCTTTTTTTTTTTTNGGGAATCAGAAACTCTGAGACGAAAGGTGTGTCCTCAAAGGTTTATATAGGAAGGAAAAAAAGTAAAGATTGGAGTAAAAAGTTTTAGCTTTTGGTGTTTACTCCTTGATCAAAATGCAGACCAGGCTAGTAAATGCTTGAAATATGATCGTTAGAGGCTGCTCTGAATTTTTATTAGGCATTTTGAAATATTTGTTTTAACTTCGAAGAGTGCATCAATTAAAAAGAGATGGTGCCTCAGAGAAATGTTTACAATAAATGCCAAATGACTGAGCTGGCCTCTTGTTATTTGAAGTGTTAGTTCTGAAGCAAGGTTATAAAGTATGTTGATGAGGAAATGGGGAAAAATTTATTTATTTTTTTACTCTCCTTACAGGTAAAAGAATTCTTCCCAGGATTGTTATTCTTGTTAGTGCTATATTTGCAGATCCCAGTCAAGCTCAAAATATAGATTTAGGGGACACTGCCTATACCAAAAATGTATTTCCCAGAGTGATGCATAATCCGAAAGACAGAATCTAAGGAAAGTAACACTTTTTTTCGTTGTACAAGTTAGTTTTTGGTAAGATCTGGTTTTTCCTGGTATTTTGAAACACTGCCTGATCCCTGACTTCTGTTGCCAAACTGCTTCCTAGTAAGTCAAAGAATAATGCATTTTTCTTAGGAACTTGAAAAGACACCAAAAAAAAAAAAAAGTTAGTTTTCTTCATCAATTTTACCAATTCAAAATGGATCTGAATTTCACTGAGAGAAAAGATTTATTTATGTATATATGGGGTAACATTAATTTTTCTTGGCTCTACAGTTTGCAAATGTGCATTTTAAGGAATTGAAGTGCTATGAAAAGGAAAAAGAATTAGTGTGTCATTCTCTCTGCCAGGCTTCCATGCTGTCATTGTCACAACCCAATGAAATCAAGAAACTGCTTAGAGCAGTCCTGTTTGCCTCATCTTGTCCCCAAAACGATGTTTTGTTTTTAAAGCTACTGTTGCTTAGCAAGCAAATATGCTAAAAGATGTCTTTTTATGCTGGAATACTGTTTGCTTAGACTAAATGCATATATATGTGTCTATTTTTAATGTCAGTTAATGAGGTTTTGTTCTGTGACCAGAAAATGGTGTTCTGAAACCTTACTGACATTCATATGGAGTGATTGCCACTGGTACTTAATCTCCAAAGTAGATCTAAAACATAAATAATGTTAATGATGAATAATGTTTAGTATTTCATTGTATTTTTAGATATAACAGTTCTTATGCTTTAGATTTTGTATTACTTTTTTCTTTTTTTCTGCTAGTTGGACTAGCCACTTAAATTCCATTCTTTATATTCTCCTAGAATTCAAAATAACGCATGTGTATCTAGTCAGACCTAAAGCTAGTTCAGCCCTACCCTACTTCTGGGATCATTTCTGTACATATAATGATACCAATAAATATGAAGAAATCCTTAGACACTTTTGCTAGAGGCTAAAGACGGTTCTACATGAAAGCATTTCTAGAGTCTATATTTTTCTTGTTAGATGATGTAGAAACCTTTCATGTTTGCAAGTTGGTTTGTATAAAGGGAGAGTCCCTTAGCCCTCTGTGGTGCATGTGATTTCTTTTGTCCTTACAACTAAGGGTGTTAAGACAAATCTTGGGTTTATGTTCCAGACTGTTTCTTGGCCTGCTGGCAAAAGCGTTCTTTGGTATCAAGGATATGAATGTAACTGGGTGAGGTCAGGGGCTCGGACTGGAATTCTCTGAATGGAATTCTCCTGATGATAGACATTTCTGCAATGTCTGTATAAAGAAGAATACTATGAAAGTTTTTTGCACGAGTGAAAAAATGGTAAAAAATATAGGCAGCTAGCAGTAACATGGCTGTGATAAGTTGCTATTATTTTTAGCAGAAGTCAAAAGAAAGGGAAAAGTTTTTAGTAGATCCTCCCTGTTGCAGACCTACTTTGTTACTTCTATTCCATGTACTCCATGGTAAATATCTTGCCCTTTTTCAAGACATGGAATGCTTGTGTCTCCCACTAATCTTGGTTTGGGGTTTTGGAATGTTTGTCTGTTCCAGAGTTATTCGTAGAAGATCTTGACAACTGTTGGAGGTAAGCGTTTTCTCAGGTAGCTTTTTATTCTTCAATTTTATGTGTCTCTTTCAATTTTTAGAGGAATTCCTTAGGTTTTTTACTATCTCTGAAATATCTGCAAGCTCTTTGGGTAAAGGTTGTTGCCTCAATCTAACTTGGTTAAATTTAACTTAATTTCCTAATACTCATCAAAGTTGCTGCTTTGCGCATCCCCCTCAAATACAAAACTGGGAGCGAAAAAAACTCCAAGACTGGCTTTGCTCTGCAGGAATATTTGTGTGCAGCAACCAGCGTGACAGCCTAGTTCACTGTCAAACTAGGCTGAAGAATTTTGGACAACTCTACACTTTCTGTAGAACAACTGCTCTTCCCCTCTCTTTGCCTTTGTACACTTGTCAATGTTCTTTTGATACCTTGTCTCAAGTCTTTTTGTTATTCCATTGTCTCAAGAATTTTCATCAAGTGCCAGCTTATTTTCAGCTCTTCTCCATTTTGTTGGTATTTTATTCTCAACAGCCTGCAATTAAACTAACGCTGTAGAGTCAACCAGCGACTAATTCTGAAGGGTGTAGTAGTAATATTCACAAATTCTGACAAATCACTTGAAAAGAGAGAAGGCGAATCACAAAAGTAGAATAGAAAAATAGGATATGGTGCGGCTGTCCCGGATATCCTCTTTGGGACATCAGGTCAGAGATACATTCTGGATGGCACTCTACACTGGTTGCAGAGGAGGAAGACCAAGATGGGAAATGATAAAACAAGGAAATTGACATAGAGTATCTTAATATTCACACTTCTTTCTAACTTAATATTGTTCAATACTAACACAATAGTTGCAAAAGTAAATTTTGGCAAATAGGTGCCTATGCAGCTTCATGAAGCTTCCAGCTTCCATAGTGTACAGTCACAGGCAAACCCCATGCTGTTCTAAAGAAATAACATTGTCTACTTGGACAATCTACTTTCTTCTCTCTGACCTACTCTAGTACTTTCAGTCTTCTCTACAGAAATGTAAAAAGTCCATAATCTGATTTTACTTTTTTTGACATGCATGATGCTGTTCTAATTTTACAGATTCTCCTTAGGCCACAGGTATTTCTGTGATTAAGGAATGTTCAGGTCTTGAAGGTTTGCCCTTGATGTAAAATTTAAATATACTGTAAGTAAGCTTTGTGGTACTTGATAGAAATTTGTAAATAGGGTATTTTTAGACCTCTGGAAAAGAATTTTGGAAATGAAATTAATGATCGCAGACATTTTGGTAACAAGCTCGCTGTGGCACTTTACTTATGAACATTTAGCCACTAAGAGGTTGAGAACCTGTTTGTCTAATGACAGTGGTCCCTGCACGGACAATGTGGCATCTGAGTTCTGTTAGTTGTTCCAGCTCAATATAATTTACCAGAAAATATTTGTTAGGTTAATCACAGCATATTTTATATTTGCCAGCTATAGTTGTATGCAGTCTAGGCTCCTCCTTGTTTGATCATTGTTCAAAAATTTGCTCGTCTTCTGAGCACAAGATGATGACTTGATGTATTTGGAGTGTGCTATAAAAACAGGAGCAGTCCTAGGAATGCATTTAATTTTTGCCCAAGGAATGGGATGAAATAGATTATTGCCTGAGACCCTTTCCAGCTCTTGGTTTCAGTATTTCCTATACTCTGATATTACATTCAAGAGGTAGACAGTCTCATACCAAAGGCCTCTAAAGATACAAACAAAAGAAATGCTTGATTTTATGTGAAATATAAATAAGCATCATAACTGTCACTGATGACAGTGGGGTAGAACAATACATTTTCAGAAAATTTCCACGCTAAAAATGATCGCTTAAAGTATTTTTGATGATGATAATTTGAAACAATTATGTTTTTGGGGCATTCTGTATCCCAAGTGGCTTTATCCTCCTTTGAGGACAGTAAAGAGCATGAAATTTACTGTGAACTTTAGAAATCCATTTCTGTTGTTGCTTTATCTTCATTGGCTTGTTTGCTGGCCCTGCACGAGAGAAGAATTTGTTTCAGTGCTGATGCTGGGATGCTTTTTTGAGGAGCTATAATTCTTCCACTGTTTGAAGTTGGGAGGGTTTTTCTATGTTTTCTTTCCTGGTGAAAGCAACCATGTGTTAAACACCACAAAATACGACAATAGGTCAAGTTGGGAATTTTTCTAGCAAGTCTACCAGGGTGAAAGCTAATTAAGTTTTCCAAACTCTTCTACAGGAAGGTGCCGATGCTTCTCTGCAAGTGTCTTCAAATGCTGTTTTTAATGACAGAAAATTGTCTGGTGATTTGTAGGGCAAATGCAACATGTAGAATTCTGATTTCAGGGTGGGTTTTTTTGTTTCTGTTTCTGTTTTTTTTTTTTGCTATTTGCACAATTTTGTTGCAACTGAAAGTCTGGGTGCCAAAGGAAGTGGACTTGTGCAGGAAAAAAAATGAAGAGGGGAGGGAAGTCAAGCTAAACCCATCTGAATTCAGTGCTCCTTTAAGACTGTGCGTTTAGAGTGCAGCTGGCAATGATTTAGAAAGATTACTGTTGTTGCGTCCAACTTTCAATCCATATGCTTGACTCTTCCCAGTGTTAATAGTACCCTCCATCTTAAATTCCGGTTTGTCAAAGGGATCATCTCTATTGTGTCTTCGTGTTAATCGTGACTGTAGTTTTGTACTTTCATAGGCATGCATAATCATATACTGCTTTAGTGCAAAACTTGCCATGCACAAAAATAATTTTTCTGTGCCAGGAAGAAGTGTTGCTCCTAAAATATCTCTTGGGCTTAGATATAAATTTCTTTAAAATAATTAGAAAGTCATAGTTTTATTTTTCTAATATAAGGACAGGTATTTATCACAATAATGTATCATTGTAAGAGTGGTTGTAATCGTAATTTCCTTCCATAAGTTAGAGATCTCTTGCGATTGCTCTTTCTTTATAGATCTGAATTATCTACCATTCTTTTGGTCTAGCTATTTCCACGTGAATATCTAAACTCATTAGAATAATCTCCAAAGCGTGTTATGCTGCATTATTGTGCTATTTAATAGGGGCCTTGGCTGCTTCTCCCAGCAATGCTATAGGCTGGTTTTCTATTTTCTGCAGATCACTGCCATTGTTTGCTGAGTGCCCATGTGGGAGCACTTTTTGTGATCTAGTGCTTTTGCTTGTATAATACCGATTCAGAAAAACAGCCCGCTTAGAGAGAAGCATTAATTAGGCGCAAAGAAGGCGTTATTCCATGCTTGGGGGGGTCGGGGGGGGGGGAAGTACAGCAAATAAATTATCTCCTATTTGTGCAATGTTTTATGGTTGTCAGCTGTCTGTTGCCAAAGAACCCCAGTGGAGTTAAATGCTTGTGACACCTTGCCCAGTCAAGGTATAGGAGAAGCCTGTTATGGAACTCGCTTTGTGACAACCTGTGCTAGTTTATATTAGCTTAACCAATCACTTTTTTCTGTGCTTGGCAAAATTTGTTAAATTAATTCAGTTGCAATTAGCAGATTTATGGGAAAGTACCCTGTTATCCTTTAATTGGAGAGCATAAAACTACAAACTGAATCTGCTGGTTCTATTTGTGTAATAGGCAATCTATCTACGACAAGGTTTGATCGATGGAGTCGTATGATGCCCTTGCCTTGTTTTATATTGGCTGTCAGCTCTTAACTGGGACTGAAGTATCTGGGTAACAAAAATTGATATAATGACTTAATGCGCCTTATTCTCTTTGAGCTACATCAGTTTAGAGCACTTCTGAGAGAAAAATGTCTGGAAAATATCAGGGAGTCATTTATCAACCTGTTTTCATTAGCATACTGCCTAGCACTGGCAAGGATTTGAATAAAAAAAAAAAAGCAGGATGGTACAATTTATTTCAGGTCTCATATTTCTTGGATGAAAGGAGACTTCTAATAAATGGAAAATATAGAAAGATGCATTTCTTGCTGTTTTTTTCCTAAATAAAAGCTGTGTAAAAACATATCTCCAGTTTGATTGGTAATAAGACAAGAAACATATATGCACGGAGATAATGAGAAAATTAGCAACAGTATTCTCCCTTACTACATTTTGTTATTTTGAGGTATACCGTAGAATTATACCCCATGTCTTTTATGCATACATATGAAAATTTGTGTGTGGGAGTAGTAGGGGGTTGTCACCATAGAGGGATTTACAAAAAAAAAAAAGGTAAGATCTCATCTCTTTAAAGATAAAGCTGTTAAGCTATTCAAGAGTCTGCTGAAAGCGAAGTGAAATAGGTACCGATCAAAATGTTTGTGTAGTGGGCAAAATGTGTGCACTGTATCAAGTCATTTGTCCTACCTACTCTATGATGCTAACCAGAAGAGGTAATAATAACTGAAAAGCAGTTGTGTGCAAGTAAGTCCTTTTTTTACATGAAATTTTTATGCATCAGTCAGACTGCATACAGTATGCCTAATGTATAAAATAAATTGGTGCATAAATCAGATTATAAGCAGCATGTAGGCAAGTCTGCATTTCAACACAGGAATCGAATCCAGGCATGGGAAATTCCCATTTTAACCTCCAGCATGAGGATATATCAGGTGGCAGTTGCATGCTTAATTTTCTAATAATACAAAATAAAATAAAATGCATCCCCCCTCCCTGAAAAAACCTGGATGCAACAGAATACAAAAAGGCCCTGAAAAGAAAGGACTTCTGGACATGCACAGCATTATCTTGTGACCCGTTCTATAGCTTCTAATTATGTCAAGGATTTGGAATGCCAATCAATAGAAAGTGATTTATGATTGGTATAAGCAATTGCACATGGCTTCACAATGATCAGTATGTAGATTCCCTGACATAAGAAGTTATTATCTATGACAGATACTCGCCTAACTGCTAATTGAATTGCACATTTTTCCATCAGTGTTATCAAACTACCACCAAATAGAGACCATAACTTTGTTGCTCTTTGCATGTGAAAATAAAACTATGATGAACAGCGAGTGTCAGCGTATAGGTTGTCTGACAGTAACCACTATTTATCGATGCAACTTGTGCTTGCTATAAGATGACAATATCACCCAGTGTTGCCATGACAATCAAAATGAGTGTTGGGTCCATGATATTTTCTACAACTCAGTAGAAAATCTATTAAATCTAAGTTATCTATTGCTTGTTGCCCTGTAAACCGTCTTCAGGAGCACAGTACTGGTGCTCTAGCAAGAGAGGTTTGGTGGTATATGGATGCTTCTCCTTTTACCACCAATATACTTTTAAAAATAATTTTGATTAGATGGTCTAAAAGCAATGGTATTTTTATGCAATGGACTTGTATATTTCCAAGGGCTTTTTGTTAAAATTAAGATTTGTTTGGTGTCCGCTTGTTCAAGTGCTCAGTGGAGTTGCCATTTGTTTCGGTGTTAATGAACATTGATCAAAATGTTAAAACCCCTCTTACAGCACACTGCCTAATTTGTGCTGGTCCTTTGACTTACCTACCTGTTGACTCTTTCCTTAATGAGATCTTTGAATAGGAGATACGAGCGAGGCTTTGTTATGTTCAGTATTGTATATTTGATTGGTACTGGTAGGAGAATGTACTTCCCACTTGCTTTCTGTACTTTAGCTGTCCTCTTTGATCTATAATAACCCCCCAAAAGGACTATTTTGATTTTTATCTACATCAAGCTGTGGTGTTTGTGAATAGCATGCTCCATTATGCAGTATGGCTGAACTTGTTAAGTAATTCCATGTTCTTGTAAAACTACATAAGATCCTTAACAAGAAATTACAGTACTGTGCATCCCTCCAAGCATAAGTCTATGTGAAACCCACATTTGTTGGCGAGTGAACAATGTGGACCCTGGCAGAGCTGCAGGAAAAAGATTTGCAATGCAGCAGAACAAATATATAGCACGGAGGACAACCCCTAAGAAACAGTTGGTCGTCTTTGCACTGCGATCTAGGGATCCTAGTCTTTGCTGCCTCCCTCCTGTCCCTTTTGGCCTTGGATTAACACAGGGAAACCCCTGAGAAATAGAAATGTGGGAAAAATCTAGCATTATGTACGTTTGAAAACATTGTGTACAAAATGTTTTCTTTGTTGTAAACCTTAGAATTCTTCAAATTTAGTTTGGTACAGAATTTCAGATATTTTCACTGTTGAATTGTGCCTTATGTTTGGTAACATTCCTCAGGGGTTGTTATAGCCTTAAAGAACCTTTATTGAGTTGTGAAACCTCCCCACCATGTTTTACCCATGTTTGTAGTCACTTGCAGGATGCAGTAGCAAATTTAATGTAGAATTGAATGTAAAATTTCGGTCATTTTCTATCCAATTGTGCTACTGTATATACAGTGTAGTATATTTTTCTCTCTAAATATATAATTTCCTTAAAATAAGCAGATGCTACATCTATTGTATCACATTCAATTTTTTGTTTGTTTTTAATTAAAAAAATTATTACAAGTTTCTAGATAATATGACAGCACATACAAGAGACGAAGACTTTTTGGACATCTCAGAATAACAGCAATTAGAATCCCAGTTTTTGTGTACTTGGTATTTTCACACACATACAGCTAATTAAACAAGGGAGACTAGTCTTGACCTCTAATTTACAGCAAAAGATATCCCTGTGAGTGTTCTGAGAATAAGTCAGCATGATGTGCTTTGTATGTCATCTGGTACGTAAGTGTTCAGCTGCATAATGTGTTTCATTAGAATAACCTCCTGTTGTAAAATTAAAAAAACCTCCCAACCAACCAAAACCAAACCACCACAAACCAAAACCAAAACAAAACCCTACCCCAAAACCGCAAACCAAACAAACCCCCACACCAAAAAGTTTATTAAAAATCTCTTTAGATATCACTTTCTGTTGTTATCATGCCAGCTTTTAATTTATTTATTTATTAATTAATTTATTTACTTTTTTTTTAAAAACTGCAGTATGTTGTCTAAAACTTCTGGTAGATCACAGGCCACGTTTATTTTTTTTTCTCCTGACTGGCAATGTCCCAATGGTAGGCTCAGTAAAAAGGATTGTATACCTAAAATTTATGTAATTTTGGATGAAGGCTATGGAGCGCATAAAGATGGGACAAAATGCAAGAGACATGCATAGAACAATTGCTCTTCAGATTTAATGAAGCACTTCTTATCTGAAATTTTCCAAGTGCTTTCTTAGAATGATGGATTAAGCTTTCAGACTGAACCCTACCAGTTAGTGGAAATTATTATTGCACTGTTTTTCCTGTATACTTGGACAAACTGAAGTACTGAAAAGCTTGAGACTAGAAATAAAAGACAGAGCAAGGATATGGTTCAGAGGTACTAACTTTGGGTGAGGTATCAGTCACTGGAGTATCATTTATTGTCATATGTGCTGATTTTATAAGTGAACTTCTGTGCACAGTTCCAGTGGTGAGTCCGAGATGTGATGTATGTGTCTCAACTTACGTATGTACTAAACAAATGTATTGTGTGAAAAGAAATATGTATATAAAAAAAAAAATTAAAAATAGAAATTTAGGGGGCAGAGGAACTTTTGTTTAAAACATTCCTATGTTTTCTGTATTGAGCATTGCAGAAGACAGTGTTTTGAATCCTCATTGAGCAGGTGAGGTTTTTCTCTCTCCAGAGCCCGTCTGATTTAGGCTGAAATAGCTGGAAAAAAATATCTTTTCAAATAAGCAAAGAGAATCTGTGATTTAAAAAATAAATAAAAGGGACCTTTATTTTTTCCTCACATTGGACAGTATGCAAGCTAGGGACAAAGGAAACCCTTTGTTAGTATAATACTTCTTAGATCTCTGCAAAGAAGTTGATATACTGTCTTTTCATTGTCCCCTCCTTTTCTAATTCAGTTATAGTTGGTCTCCAAAACACAAATAACTGCTTTGAATTCTGACTCTTGATTCAGATCTGCTTATTTTGCAAGTGGAGGACAACATACTCTGCAACCTCTTTTCATTTTGTGTTCCCCCCACCCCTCATCTTTTTATTGGATAAAATCATCCATCTTCCTGAAGTATGTATGGACAGGATGTAGCAGTGGCTACAGTGTGAGGCTGTGGCTGTCATGATCAAGGGTGATGGGGGTTGGAGTGTAAAATGTCTGGAAGTAATGACTACTTTGGGGTTCCTACTGTCTGAAACAACGGGGAAAAAGCATAGCTTTTTCAGAACACTTGTAGTTAGTTAGGGTTTTGGAAAGGACTGTCTTATTTTAGGCACCCGTAATCTAAGAATAAATGTGACCTCCCAAAATACAATTTCTATTGGCACATACAAAACCATTTACTGCTGCTTTTTTTAATCAAAGATGTTCAGTCTCTTTCTGTTTTTTTTTTGGTATGACTTCCCTCTTTATTTTGGACTTTGCTGCAACTGAAGACCATAGGAGAGCTGAGAAATCTATCTGTGAATATAGAATTGGTAAATAACTAGTGTTGATCAAAGTTTGTTTTTATTTTGGATGACGAAAAAAAATGCTCAGGTATTTTAAAAGTGGGGCTTGTGGAGTTCCTGTGAGTTTAGTGCAATGTAATCTTGACATCTAAATCCTTAAGAAGCATGTAGCCTATCAATATCAGCTAGCACAGATGATCAGGGTGAATTCAAAAGCCATAACTGCAGTTGTTTATACACATTCTTTTTTAAGGAAAGAGAAAAGGCACAATTTGTTAGTTTGCAGGTCCTTCAAATCTATTTGAGAAGGGATCATGCAAGTGAACTGAGGATGTAATAGGAAGAATCTTTTAGTCCTCTTCCGGAGTGGAGGAGAGTGACAAGAAGGTTGGGGTAGCAGATAGTCAGTATCTTAGGGCAGAGCTGATATAAAGACCGTCTTAATGTATCTCAGGTGTGAGAAAGTGTTGCTTCCACTTGGAACTGAAAACTGTGGGAACAAGAGTGAGTCATGCGACATTAAAAATAGGTACTGGTTGTATAGCATTTGTCTTCGTAATGGAGCTGTTTTGAATGTTTTCCATTAATAAATATATTTTTAGCAGAGTAGTATACCAGTACACATAATGGTGTTTCACTGTGAAACAAAATTTCAAAACAGTTTGCATTAATGCACTTGTAACATAAAGATGTACAAACCGAAACATGTTTTATATCTATTAAGACATCTCACTTGTTAGTGTCTGGATACATAAGCTGTGTAGTACACTTTGCAAATCCTCGAAGTGTTTTGATAAAGCATCTGATGAATGGCAAAGAAGAATTTCGAGTGCTGTAGTGCTCAACAGTTTATAAAAGCACATGGGCGGGCTATTGAAATTGTGAAATGAATATTAGTGGTTTAGCAATTACTGTAAGTACCTCAAATTTTTTCACTTTTCTTTCTTGTCAGACTTCACCTGCACAAAATCTCTTATCTTTCTGGAAAATATATAAACACTAGTGAGAGCATAAACACATCATTACACTTTCATGACAGATCAGCTTGCTCTGTTGGAGTGTAAACTCATTTTTCTTTAGGTGACCTTTAAATAGTATTGTGCTATTGGATGGGATTTAAATCAATAATTTTGTCAAAACAAAATGCGATGTTGTTTTTTTCTTTATCATTTAATCAGTACTTTAAACTATCAAGGAATAATGGATTTCCTTGTGTTACACTGTATGAAAAGACCCTAAAATTCACTTAACTAGCCTGAAAAAAAATCTCTGTTGTTGTTAGTACTTATTTTTATTTTGAAAAACGTTGAAACAGCAGGATAACATACAGTGTTACTATAATTAGTGACTTAATGCCTTTTCTGCATTCACATTGTAAAACAACAGTGTCCCAGGTGTGAGAAGGTTAAAATGAGAAGTACCCAGTAGTTATGAAGCAGCAATAATGAGTTTCCTTCTACTTACCATGGATTTGTGTGATATACAACTTGCAATTAAGCATGGCTTGGTGATTCAGTGATTAATGTATATACGACTCCTAAAGGAGCAGCACAGGCCTCCCGTCACATCCTTCATGATGTTTACAGCTGGGTACCTATTAACAGGAAGATGGAAAGGGCCATTTACAATTCAGTAACCTTTATGACAGTGAACTCTTTAATCAGCATTTTATTTCCTTTGTAACACTTTAGTCATCTACAAATGTCAGAATAAAATAGGGCTATGAAATATTTAGGATCGGCATGTGGAAATTGACTTCCTTGATTTAAGCTGCTGTGTCTTTTCATTTTGTTGTTTTGGGAGCTTTTACTTTTATTGAAAGACAATTTATAACTAAATGCTCCCAATAGCGACTGGTATTAGGGCCAGAGAAATTACAGAAATCCGTGTTCATGTTGTGTAAAATGTTGATGGTTGCTGTGTTGAGTAATAATTTATTCAAATACAAACATTAGCAGTGGGGTTTACTTTTCAGAACACTGTTTCAGTACAAATACAGCAGACTCGGTTAGTTTATGACAAAATATCCCAACGTACTCATAAAAGTAATTAAGTATAAAGTATATCCTAAAATAATTTGTCATTTATGTCTACCTGTGTGCATCAAATGTTCAGAGTGTTTTATGATTTTTTTAAAACGATTCTGGGCTCTCCAACTTCCACAGTAATTGTCTTGTGCTTTGTATGATGACAATCATTACTCTTTAGCA
This sequence comes from Nycticryphes semicollaris, assembly GCA_013400055.1. Taxonomy (NCBI): domain Eukaryota; kingdom Metazoa; phylum Chordata; class Aves; order Charadriiformes; family Rostratulidae; genus Nycticryphes; species Nycticryphes semicollaris. The sequence continues at coordinate 128,660 of VXBJ01007802.1, forward strand.
CCAGGAAGAAGTATTGTCCCTGCCTCAGCGAACTGCAGTGGAAATACAAATCCTTCTAACCAAGTATTTTTGTTTATACATATGTATGCACTTCATGGTAGGTTATAAATTGGTGTTTTAAAAAGATTGTCATAATATTTAATTCTTGATGGCCAGAACATTTTAGATTAAAGTACAGCTCAGACATTTTCCAATGGGTACCATAACCATTTTAGAATCAGCGAACTGGAAGGGGCATCCCCTGCTCCTAAGGGCAGGGCTTCCTCTTCTTAGGGGGTGTTGGGAACTTCTGACCTAGCCCTGAACTCTATTCAAACCACTGCGGTGACACCGCTTGGGCTTGCAACGTTAAGCCCAACAGGGGTTTAGTTAAGTTGCTGCTGTGTTGTAACGTACTGACCCAGGTGACTGGAACTGTGCTTTCAGTGTTACTTACAATTTCATATCAGCTGCAGATTGGCAACAATGCAGGTAATTTCCCATTTTCCAGGTGTTAATGAGGTTTAATGCATTTTGGGAGATCTGTTGGTCTACGCGTAGGAGCTATGTCTTAGCCTAAGTTACCTGCTTCAGCTCTGTATAAGTAGAGATTTTGTGCATTCTGGTTTATTTTTTAAAAATTAAAGGGGGCAAAGCCCTCTTAAATATCAAAGACCTAAAGGCTTAACAGGACAATGTTGAGGACAGTTGGAAATCCAGACCTTTTTTTCACAGAAACATGTTGTTTGGAGAAAGTATTTCGTAAAAGAAACAAGGCTTGTGAGCCCCAAAACTTAAGCTCCCTTTCTTAATGGTATCTATTGGCCTGGTAAAAGACATAATCTCTAAAAAGAAACTTTATCTGATTCAAAAATCAGATCTGACCGAGAAAAGTTATGCAAACTATGAATGTTTTGGATTTTATGTGTGTTTCAAGTTACAAGCGGTGCTGTTGTTTCTCTGTTAACGACCTTTTGTTTGGCCCCTTTCCTGTAGAAGCTGTTGAAGTTGCATAAACTTGCAGATGTAATTCTGAAATACATAAACCAGGTCTGGACATCACAGTATCCTGGTCGTGACCATACTTTCTTGACCTCAGTATATTTAGATAACATAGAAACTAAACCAAATAGGTATTTATTGAGTTTGGAATTGTGACGAAAGAAAATGACAGATTTTTTCCCAGAAGTTCTGTTAGAGACAATGTATTCAAGAGATGAATGAGATTTTAAAAGGTGGAAATTTGAGAGTGTGCAGTAGTAAGGATGAGGAGGGAAAAAAAAACACTGTATGATTTTCAGCCAGCTTGAGACAAAAAGGAGATATATCCTTGATATGAAAGACTGGAACTTCAGTGCACTGAAGCTCACGATATACAGCTGGGAGAACAGTGCTTGGGAAGGGAAGAAAGACAAGTTGGTAAATTTATGCATTCAAATTGGGGTGCCATGTCCCTCACTGAGCCATGAAGGTGAGGGCTCGTCAAGCCAGAAAATAGCTGAGCGGTGATAGTTGCCACGTTTGGCAAGCAATGTTGGGAGCTCCCCCAGTGATGGCTGCAAGCTCGACTAGTTGTGTAGAACTGGAGAATTCATGGCTCCAAAGGTAGGAATGTTGTGATGGCATTTTTGTATTACTATATCTGTTTTTCCCATTTGTCATTAAATAAATATTTGTATAATAGTCTTTTACCTTCATTAAAGGATTCTTTTTCTTTGTGTGTAGCTGATATGACTACAGTTAAGGCCTGGATGCTGCATGTAAACCTCTTGTTCTGCCTGTTCCTAGGAATAATGCAGCTGCAGCAGGAGTTGGTTTGGTATAGCTTTAAAAAAGAGATTTTTTTTTGAGATGAGTAAGACTTAATTCTGCATATGCAGTGTTTAGAAAGAGCCAGTAAACAAATATATTTGGTAAAGTTAAAAAGGAAAAAGGGTAAAAAATACCAAAGATTGGGGTTCCAAGGAAGATGGCAAGTAATGGATGGGCACTGTTGCACAAATTAAACATGAACAAACTCTATTTACTGTCCATTAAATAACACCGTAGCTGGAAAAGTATGAAAAAGTTGGTGAAGATCAGGGAAAAGATTATAAAACAGCTCATGTAATTTCAAGGAGTCATGTGATGAGTCAGCATGTGATAGTGTAAATTCATAATTTCTATGATGTATTGTCTAACTTGTACTTGTTGTATACTGCTTGCAATATGTGCCAGCTTTTGTTGACAATGGAATGAAATGTATATTATTGCTTTAAAAATGAAGTAAGAAGTGAGCAAAAGATTTAAGAGACAAAGTGTATACAGGTGAAGACAATGAGCCTGAGAACTGGAATTGGATTAATTCAACGCTGTCTGTATTGCTTGAAAATACAACTGCAACTTTAAATGATAAAGAGATGAAGTGGACAGAAACACAGTATAGTCTGTGTACACAGTACTCCAAAAAGAAAGAGGTTTATTCTAACTCCAACATTATACCACCCATTGAGGAAAAACCCATGTTTAATTTGAAGAAGAAAGCCCGTGCCACACTTGGTGAGGGACTCAGGATGCGCTGCATGCACGTGTGTAATTGGAAAAGGGGAACTCTGGAAGTGAATGCTACCAGGCTCAACTGTTGGGGGCTTTCAGTTGAGACTTCAGAGCCTGAGGTTTTTTACAGGGCTCTTGCAGTTTCACAGCTGTGAAACGTTGCCATCTTTTTGCTGGGTTTATTTAAATATTTATCCTCTCTTGCTACTTGACCTTTCCTGCCTGGTTCTAGTTCCTGTGGCCAGCTTGCTTTGTGTTTCATGAGCTCGGTAAACCGTGGCCTTCAATTCCCTTGTTCTAGTATTTTCACTTAAGACCAGGAGTGATGAGCAAAAGGTTTCAGGCTCAATCCTTGAGCAAAGGGCCGCTGTGACAGGGATTATTATTTATTTGTCATCTTGGATGTAATAAGCTGTAGGTACAGCATCGAGAGCCCTTGATTTATTGCGCTGTCGACTGCCACTAGCAGGACGTCTGCTGTACCATGCAGGATGAATACCACACTGTCAGCTCTGTCGATCTGTCTCTGCCATTGCGCTCTCTCTCATAACACATTCCCATTTCATGCCAGAATACATAAACAATCTTTCATTATTTTGATGCCTTTTTCATATTTGTTCTTTACAGAACATAAAGTTTGAATTTATGGGTTTCCTTTACATTATTTCAACACACTCCACCATTTTCCGGGTTTGTGGTTTAACTCTCAGAAATTGGCTGCCAGGTGATTTAGTTATTTTGGCTTTCTAGTTTTATAGTTATTTAATATCACAGTGCCAGATACTGAGAAAATGTAGTGTATAGCAGGTATGGGATTTGCAGTCAGACTCTGTCATCAGCAAAACATGGCCATGGGGACACAATGTGGAAATTAAAAGCTAGGCATGCAGAGCAGGAAATACTCCCTCAAACCTTCCTTTGTAATTTATTTAAATACTTTTCCAAAACATTTTTCCTTAGATGCTGTTATGAACGTAATGGAGACCTATTTAATTGGAAAAGAACATGTGAATAGTGAGCAAGCCATTTCCCTTGAATAATTACAATTAAGGGAATTTCTAACTTGTTGGCAGAAACATTGCTCTGATTCTTCTCCTGTACTTTATTGTAGATGGGGGAAGGGGAGGAAATACTGTCCAGAAAATTGTCGTCTTCGTGCTACGTATTCTTCATCCTTTACAGCTGTGATCTACATCTGTTTATATCCTCTAATTTTGTTTACCTAAGGGTTTTTTTTTTCTTCAGTACTCCGAAGCATATTATTCATCGAACTCTGAGGAACTGAAAGTCATTGCTCAAATGAGTGAACTTAAATGTCACTATAAATACAGCAAGTCAAATACGAATATATGTCAAAATAGTTAAAAATGTGTTATAAAAACCGCTTATGAGTGGTATTAAAAAAATTATTGCAAACTGCGCAGAGCATGAACCAGAAAATGTGAAGTGTTCCTGCCCATGTAACGTGCATACACAGCTTTGGGTGTGCGAACAGCCTTTTAGACCATGGGTGCAAAACTAGTCTTTGGGGAGGGTGTGGAAGGGGGAGAGGAAGGTGTTGTCTCACCTGCCCTCTGCAGTGTGCAACACAACAGGGACCCGCTCCTGACGGGGGCTTGAGAGGCTACAAAAGATTTCCCACGATCAGTAATCCTCCTTCAAGTTACTCACGTTCGCAAACCTTTACGAGGTGGTACTGCATAATTATTTTGAGATGCTACCCTGTGTTTTCTAGTCGAGGTGTATTAATGTCTAATAAAGGCCTGTTTGTTGCTGTGTTTGTGTGCAAAGCTTGCAAAGTTTTTTGTGCTCAGGTGAGTAACTGCTTTTAAATTTCCTTCTGTTGAATAAAGCGGAGCTGCTTTTTTGTCTTCACTGAAGACATACTAGTGGTTTTTATAGGGTTCTTTGCCCCCACCCCCCCAATCCCAAAAGGAGAGAGAAAGCATGGCTGCGACACTGGTACTATATCTGGCAAGAAGAAACTTGTTTTAATTGGCTGTGAAAATAGGCGTATTTCTCTAGGATGTTAACAAATGTGGATTTTGCTGTATAAATGCAGGATAATAATTGTCAGTTCTTCCTCCTCAGTACAGCCCACATTAGGACAGCTGGGAATATGCTTAGCTCACATTATATAGCGAAGATTTGTTCTAGCTGCAAAGAAACCAGAGTTAATTAATATGAGAAATTTGTTTTGTGTCCCTGGTAAAAAAGGCTGTGCAGGTTGGTGTTGTCAGCAAAAGCTGCTTGTCACTTTGACCTGCTCTGTTAAGTGTTTGATGTGTTTTCTCAGAGTAATCTGTGAATAACATTACATCCAACCAGCAGAGAAACAGAGGGAGCGATAGCAGAATTAATATCTGGAAGCGTTGATAATTATATATCAGAATCTAATTTTTAGCACAGAAAATGTGTTAATGACAGAGAAGAAAACAAAAACCACTAGCTTCTCCCAGCAGGATCCAAAGTGTCATTTATTATTTCTCAGCTGGATATCTATCAAGTTTATGGGTTAATTTTTCTGTAGACTGTTATTTATGGGTTTTTGTTTGTTTTCAGCCATCATTACTAACAATACGGTTAATAGCAATCATTTGTTATCCGGCACCAGCGGTGATGCTTCAGATGCGAGCAGTGAACTGAGAATACTCATTTGGTAGCTGAATAAGGCTTTGACAGGGCCCATTTATAACAAGCTCATTCCATAATGTCCAGCCTATTAATAAAATTTTGTTGCTGTCTAATTAGAGATGTCTGATGTGTATAGTAGCACAGCAAAGAAGACTTTCTTCTGCTGCTTTTGAGTTCTACTGTTTCATACCTGAAATGTATCTGAGACCGATGGTTCAGGAAATAAAAGTGGGGTGTTCCTCTGGGGTTCTGTCTCTCCTAGTCAGTGAGATGAAATACAAGTTGTGAGGCAGGAAGACCCTGGTCACAAATACAAGTCTGTTGGGAGAAGGTCGTTATTTTCATTAGCAGAGATCGCCTGCAAGTCTCTATTTTAATTTTTTTTTCCTTTTGTGTATTTTCTTTTATTGGCTACTGCTCAAGTTTTATCTAAAAATAACTAATAAAGTAAAAGTAAATTATATACGTGATATACAATTAAATGAATGTGGTATATATGCAGACATAATGTGATTCTTGGGTGTGTCGGTATGTCTTTGAGGAAAGAACAGTTTGATGCCTGAGGGAGGGGTTTGATGAGAAATAAAAAAAAGCCCGGGCCTGATTGTTAGATTATTTTTTTTCTTCTTCATTCTACATGTTTAAGAAGTGGAGAATCAGCTGCGTTCTCTGAACTCAGCAGTAAGGGAGTGGTTAGTAGTATAACTGGGGTCTGAAAACAGAGCCTCTTATAGCCCAGCAATTTCCAGAATATTTGGAGCATGTTGTACAGCTCACATAGCAATCATATGTTTATGCTAATCGGATCTTTCATTCAAACTTATCAAAATATTTCATTAGCAATGAACTAAATGGTGCATTCACAAAGTTGTTGTGAGAGAGCAGTTTGTAAACTGAAACACAATTAGGCAAAAAGATTTATACAAGGACATAGAAGTTGCTTGTGGGAAGGTTTTAGCTCCTTAGTGAGTGATTTCATGCCAGCTTTACATTTCTGTTCCTAAAATGACCTGTCAGAAACATTCTTGTTCCAGTTTGTTTTTACAGGTAGAGTCAAGTATATGATAATGATGAAAATGAGTTAATTTCCATTTCAAAAAATGCTTTTGCTTGCTTAACTGCTGATTTAGTGATAACATATACCCTTCTACCCAGCTTCTACTTTGCAGTGCACAAATGGAATGTTTGAAGAACTTTGTCATTTGTAGCTACTGCTGAGATGATGATATTTTTTATTTATTATTTTTTTTAAGAAGCAGCCCCGTGCTTTAGCAAGTATCTAGGTACTAATTAAAAGAAAAATACTAATAGGAATTATTGCATGATTAGAGTATGCACTGAGAAAAGGAAGCGGGCAAAACACTGAAGAATGATTTAATAGAATTTCATTGCTAGGTAACAATTTGCTTCCTTATTCATTTTTATGTTTTCCAGTTGAAATTTAAATCTTTGTAAATTACGTTTTGAATAAAGCCACATCTGGTTTTGCTGTGCTATTTTCCCAGAAGGTTGCTTTTAAGACAGCATGTTTTATGCAAGAAAATGATATGAGATTTTTAACTTAAAGTTGTTATGAAACTGCTCGTATGGATTTCAGCTGGCAGAGAATCTGTATAAACTGGTGAGGTGGCTTGTTTTATTTGTTTTTGTTTTTTTTTTTTTTTTTTTCCCCCTTCTCTGCTCTTGACGTAGAGCTTATCAAGCCTTAATTAGTGATACATTTTCTCCTTGTGATTTCTATTGATGTTTTGTAGAGCTGAAGATGAATTGAGCCTCAACCTGACTAGAGTACGAATTGTTTTAGAAAATTCAGCAAACATCTCTCTCTCTCTCTCTCTCTCTCTCTCTCTCTCTCCCCTCCTCTGTCTGTCTCTCTCTTTCTCTATTCCTCCCGATAGGAAAGGTGAAAAGCTGCACGATAGAAATCAGGTTCAGTATTAGTGGTTTTGCTTGCCTGTGCAATAGAAAACGACAAGCGTCAGGGCCTCAGTCAGCAGATCAGGGAGACGCAGATGGGAGGCGAAAAGCTCCCTCGTGGCAGCAGCCTTGCTCGGATGTGATTGTGAGAGCCAGGATGAAGTCAGCACTGACAAAGTGTGTGGATTGATGGATGGACAAAGCTGGGAACTGGATGTGAGAATGGATGAGGGCAGAGGGGGAATTTAACACAGACAAACAGAATGAAAGACAGAGAGGAATTGCCTGCTAAAGTATTCCAGCACTCAGAGCCCACAGCAATTTACTTACTGCTAACCGAACACAGGAGGATTCTTTGCATCTTTGCAGATTTTCTTAAAATATATGAAGAAACCAAGCAGCAGAAGGAGCTAACAAATTCCTGTTAGTGCTTTTTATTGCCATCTCTCTCTCTCCTTTTCTTGAGATTCACTCACACTCAGTTAATTCAAACTGAGCACTTGATTATTTTCAATAAGTTCACACAGTATGCTAGAGCAGAATAAATTTTCTTTCCACAGCCGTTATTTTAATGTTTCCACTAAATTTACTTTAATCAGTTATTGTTGCTTTTGCTATCGTAAATAAAAATATTTATTTTCCTTACAAACAGTGCTCCTGCTAGGAGGCACACCTTTGGATACTGCATTCAGATACATGGCAATAATAAACCCATTATGTGCATTTTCCTTTTAAAGAAGAAAAATCAGTTGCTTTTCCCACTCATGTGTCTTCTCAGTACCGCAGTATTACTGTCTGGGTTTGGTTTGTTTTATTTTCTTTTTTTAAGAGAAACAGACTTTTAGCTTTACGCTACTACAAAATTTAATTTACATGAAGGAATCACAAGGTATTTTTTGTTATTTCACTGCTTATATAGAAAGAGAAAATTCTGAATTACCATAGTGGAGCAAATCGCTAGGTGTAAATTTTATCAACTGCTTTAGTTTTAGAAATTTAAATATCATTTCTGCAAAGAATGCAAATAAAAATAAAGCTTTAGATATGACAGAGTGGGCAAAATATTCTTTGCTGGCAACCTTCGATGGTTGTGTTGGCTCCAGCGGGATTCCTTTAGATTCACAGGGATACTTTGAAGAACGTGATTTGGCCCAAGCTATACACTCCTCCTTCCCCTCAGCAGATTATGAAGAAGCCGAATGCGCTGTGCTAACAAGGCATTTCCATGTGGTGCCCTGACGTGCCTTCAGCTGGGGAAAAATGCAATTGATCAGAGTGAAGAGAAATTGTTCCTCAATTGTTGGCTTCAGTAGCATGTTGGAAGCAGCTATTTACATAGTAATATAATGCATTTAATTGAATTTTAACAAAGTCAATTTAGTCTTATGCATGCCAATATATAAATTGCTATTAAGATAATTATAGTATATTGTCTTCACTGAGGAGTTTTCCAGAGTGTCCATGAAACACATAACCATCTTTAAACTGGAGATTTTGTCTTTAATAGAGTCTCCAAACATCTCCTAGGGATTGTGTTGGACTTGGAAAGCTGCATGGAAGTTATGTGGGGGAAAAACTAATCTTGTTCACATTGCATGACACATTTGCTTATCTGTTTTTGGAGCCTGTGGCCACACACAGTGATTTTGGGATGTGGGCACTGAACATGTTGTGAGTTTCTCTGGATGGCATGGTGTGAGCTACTTCTGTCGTCTGCCACTTTACCCTGTTCTCTCTTTGAGTACTCTTTAAATTAGGTAGGATAATTCTGGTGATCCTGATGGAAGAAGGAGATGTTGTATATCCCCTATAGAGTGTATACTTGAAATTTCTTTCTGGAAAGAGAGGAAACAACTGGATAATATTTGTCTTTTAGAGCTTTTTGGTTAGGAAAGGTATGATTACTGAAGATGACAAATATGAGTGCTGTTCTAAGTGCAAGTAGTAAGTGGTTTCTTAGGACTTAATAGATTTAGATTTAGATGATATATTTTACATTTACTTTGTTTTTAAAAGTAATTTGGCTGGCATTAGAAGATGATTTGTTGCATCCTCTGTTCTTGTAAAGAAGCAATGCTGTGGAAAGTTACTCTGGGAAGAAGGATTTAATCTTGTCTGATAGAGAGTGGAGTTCTGTGGAAAAAGTCAACAACACTGATCTGCAATTTCTCCACCTGGAATCTTCCATCTTCCCTAAGTTTTTGAATTGGGCATGAAAGTGAAAATTAAGATCCTAGAATTCCATGTTGTGTGTTCTGGCTCTTTGGATGCCTGATTTACATATATATATGTATGTGTATATATATGCACCTATAAAATAAACCACTAGGGTTCTTACTGCTCTGGGCAAGTTCTTTGGGGAGTTTCTTAGGTCAAATATTACTGTTTATACAGCTATATGCAGCCCTGATATAAGCACTTTATGCCTTGTCAAGAGTGACCCCTGTGGTATAATATATGAAAAGAGAATGCTAATTTATTTGCTAGATAATGGTTCTGATAAGTATGTAAATAAAAAGTACTGCCAGTCATTTAAATAGGTAAGTGTGATTTTGAGGCCTGTTCTTAGTCTAACTGTATTTTTGAGGGTCTCTTTGGGTTATTTTATTGAGATGGATTTTTTCACTAAGTCCCTCTTCATGTAGGTTGAAGAGACAGTAATTTTTATGTTGAACATTGGATGCATAGAACGCATCTGATGTTTGCACCGAATTTTTGGCACCTCTCTTCTTCTGTAAATACAAGGACGTGAGTTTTGTGAGCGCTGCTATTGGGAAGTACTAAATAGAGTCTGTTGGCCCTGCCTTCACTGTACTCTTCAGTCATCTTTTTTGTAGTCGTCCTGTTCAAGTGTCAGTACTAACTGTTAAAGCTAAACTAACAGCAGAAACTTGATCTTCCTTGTTGTGCTTAGCTGAGTAGAGACCAAGAAAAATGTCTAGCTCTCGTAGAAATAGATCATTGCACCTTTCCAGAGAAAGTACTGAAATTCTTTGTTTACATTATAGAAAGCTGTTAAGCACGTTTTTATAAACTTTTCTTTAGTAAGATGATGATACTATTGGTATAGGGTAGTGATGTGCTGCGGTCCATTTATAGGAAACACGAAAAGACAGTTTTATCTATTCTCTTCCATATTGTCCTGTAGAATCTTTTCTTTCCATGCCAGGCACTAAAGTACACAGTAGTTTTGCGTGTCACACAGGGTGTGAAAGATGCTTGATATTTGGCTGCCTTTTTAGAAAATTCGTAGGTATTTTGTGCATAACTCATTAATTCTTCACCACATCAGTTCCTGATTTAAAATAGTGAAATGCCACTCTGTTTTCTAATGAGGAAGGTACTGATGGACAAATGTCTTGGCTTTGTTAGTTAACATGCTGCAAATCATCCCTTGCAGTTAATGGGTTACTTTTGGGCCTTGTCTTCTGGGTGTGCATTCATTCGTAATTGTTACATACATTAATTTGTGGAGACTTTGCTTTGTTAATCTGGCTGAAGTGGAATTTATGCCCCAGGTTTGATATTTAAATTAAACTATAAGGGGAGGGGAATAAAAAAAAGGAAAAGGCATGCTAGTACTCGACTTCTGTACCAGTGATAATTTTCATACTGTATGTTGGAAATTTTTATCATTTTGTTGATTTAAAAAAAAAAAAAAAGAAACAGGTGCTGTAAATAAGTTAGAGACAAATGACTCCCTTTTTATGGAAATTTTTACATTTATTACATATCCAATCTGATAGCCTTTACTGCTTACTTTAATTTTTATAAACAGCAATGTCAGAAACATATTTCCTCCACGTAAGAAGAAAGCAAATCTGTTTATAATAAATCTTAGTGTGGTATGTGTGCTATCATTTCCTTCATTTGACCTTGGTGGAGCAGGCTGATGGGGCAGTGAAAAGTATGATATGAAAAATGAGTGAACAGAGCGAGGTGAGCAGTGAATCAGTCTTGTGTGTGATTAGCTGTGAAAATCTCACAAACATGACTCTGAGTCACTTTTCTTCTTTCTCTCCTGTTTCTCTCTCAAAGATGTTTCTTTTCTGTGTATGTTAGTCACTTAGAAGTTAACTAACAGAACAGAGGCTCTGTTTTAATACTAGTTGGGGTTTAATGGTTTTAGGTGATGAGAACAATGGTAAGTGCAGCGTGTCTGCAGGTTCACTATAGAAAATCACGGCCCATTTAAATTTGTATAGATCTGTTTCTAAACAGTACTAGTAGTCATTGCATCACATTTAGAGACATGAATGTGACACTGATTTCAACATGGTTCTGCAAATCTGCAATTATAATGGTAGATTCAGTGACTCATCGTGGAGATCTTATTTTGCCATGTGAAATACCGTAAAAGCAGAATACCATTACAATAAAACAAATCTCACTGGAAGTGTGCATGTAGGCTGTGCAGGGCTTTGAGGTGCTGGAGAAGCATATTATTTTCTTAACTTGTTCTATTTTGTGTCTGTTTTCCTGGGTGGTGTGTTTAAAATCCAGCTGTGTGAGCAGTCAGGATTAGTTTTCCAAACTAGAATAGAGGTGACTTTAAATTTGGGGGTCATCTTGTCCATAAGGAAATTGTAAACTGTCAAATATGGCTAAAGAGTTGGTCGGTGTTGATGGATACTGTATAGTCTCTGTTATTGCATTGAATATTGCAGCAGTTTCAAGCTGATATCATGATGAAACAACATTGTGAGATACTTAAGAATCAGTCCTTGTGTATAGCCACGTGATATGTTTTTGTGTATGTAGATGAATTCTCATCTTATTTTGGTTTGGTATGAAGCTTGGAAAATCGATGGGTTTTATTTTTTTTGCAGATTTTTGGCCCTTTGGCACACAGATTTTAATGACTTAGGGCATTTTTGTACTTTTTGGAGTTGGGTATTCTTGTATCAATATGAAAATGTCAGATTGACTGCTTCATTGATGCTGGCGCAGTTCCTTTTTGTCTGAGGACTGTTAGCTCTAACTCTGCCTTAATAAGCATCTCTTGAGCCCAGACCTGGAGACGATGCTTAGGACTGTTCCAGGTGAGGGGACCGCTGTGGCTTTTCTCACCGAGTCTTGCTTAAAGGTGCTTTCTTCTGCTTGATTCTGCCAGCTGGGGTTTGGGATTCTTGAGGGATCTCAGGATTCTCAGTTGCTCCCTTCTGTAGATATGATAGCAGGGCAAGGCAGGCAAATAACGGTGGCCTTTAATTCACAACCATTTGGAACCAAAAGTGCTTTTGCCTCTGAATCTTATGTGTGTGTTTGTGGGATTAATTTTCTTTCCAGGCAATTAATTGTCTATGTGGGGGGTTTCTTTAATTATTTATTTATTCCTGAAATGTAAACACTACCTCTCATTTAGAAATTAAGTCCATTTTGGAAAAAAATGCACTCTCAGAACCCATCTCTGACACGGTTTCTGTGTAGTTTACCAACACCGGCACACTTAACCAGATTGCACAAGTGTTTCTCCTAACCCTGACTGATAACAGTCACACTAGGTGAATGTGCTAGTGCCATTCTGGTGTATATCATCCCCTCTAGGGACCTGGTTACACATTGAACCATCAAAAATACTGGCGATGTAAAGTGTGCTCCCAATGCTTTCAAGTGTGGTAAGGCCAAAAGCGTTTCTCTTTCTGTATATTATTTTCCAGGTAGTATATTTTTTTGGTATTTATATTTGGAAAATGGTGGTTGATACCAAAATCAAATCTGTTTTCACTCTTCGCTGTTGTACCCTTTTTACAAAAGGGCCGTGACCGTCTGTAACAGAGATGGCCTCTTTATGAAGGGCATTATAAACTGTAAATAGTAACTGACTTGACTTCATAATACTCAGTGACTAACTGTTGAACCCATTTAATGAATAGGAGTATTTTAGCTTCTACTATCTTTATACCACAATTGTATGCTTTTAAAAAAGAAATCCTGCAATCTCATTAGCTTGATTGCTCTAAGGGACATGTGGTTATGTCCAGGAAACACCCTGTCTCTTTAATCTAAAGATGGAGGAGTTGCTAATGGAACTGTTTACCATTAAGGTTCCTGAATATATAGGATTGATCTTGGAGGCCTGAGTGGTTTTGTTCTGGTAGCTGTTCCTCTGTATAACATCTTCCTTGTTTGAGTATTAATGTATGTGCTTTTTCCGATTGAAAACCAACTTTTTTAAGGTAGTGTTTATGCACAGTGAGCATGAATACATTTTTTGTATTGGCTTGAATTTCAGCCTGATGTATCACCTCATTAGCAGCTCCTGTTTTAGAAAATATTGAAAGACCTGTCTTGAGGGGCACAGAAATTTATTTTTCAGCCATTAACCTGCATTATTAACAGTCTCAAATAGGTTCATAAGTGAAGGTGTTTATAAATTATACTTTGATTGAAATATAACACTTTTTATTCTTCTGGCACAACTCAAGTGTAATAGTGGATGTAATTTGTTATTTTCTGGTAACTCCAAGTTAAATGGAACTGTATTTGAAGAAGAAAGGGTATTCTCACTAAGGCCCTATCCTAAACTAGAGCCCTTTTCCTCCCCTTCTCATCTTTCCCTCTTTCTCCTCACCCTCCCAGCCCTCCTCCCACCTAAAATCCCACCTGTCCCTCACGAAGGATTTTTGGCATCTCTGCTAATGAGCTGATGCTGTCAAATTCATCTTTTTTTAAAGAGATTCAGAATCTGTTCTCCTGAGGTGAAATATCAGGGCTTTCAGACTGTATTCTTCTTGTAAAATATAACCTAGATCCTTTATGATGAAATAGGCACTTTAGAGGCACCTGGGCTTATCTTTCAGTTTTTCTGCTCAGCTCTGTTATGCACAAAGGTCTTTTTCTAGGTGACATATCATGTTGTATTCCAAAGTACACTTTCTTTTAATTTACAACTTAATTTTCAACCTAATTCAGAAGATTGATACTATAATGCTATTTGCAGAAGTATTGAAATGTCAGTAAGTTTTATTGTAGTAATAAAGAGAATTCCATATATCACACACTCTATAGGGATCCTTGCTTTTTGCATAGATCTTCATAGCAACAACCAGTGGCTAAATGCTGGCAATCATTAATTTTTAAAGAAGACATGGTTATGATGAGTTGAGAAATTAAGACCATAGTGAAGAATGAACTTGAATTTTTGACACTTTTTGTTAGAATCTAAGAGGAGACAGAGGTAGACTGGAGGGAGAGCTGAGGGGGGGAAGGAAAAAAAATGGCCCAAATCCCAGGTTCCTAATACTTAAAATGCTGTCTGCTCGTAAAAGATTTCAGTCAGGGAGAGGCCATCTTCGAGCCTCTCTTAACAAATGGGTATCAGTGGTCCATGAAATAATCAATGTCGATAATCCATCCTGGGGTCTGCCAATATGTTAATGGCTCTGCCGCATCGTTATTGCTACAAGGCCATAAATCATTTCCGTACCAGAATGCTTAGCAGTCGAGGACTCAAACCCCTAGCCTAGAATAAAATGCTGTCTCTTAACAATTAATGTCTAAACATTTTGCAGCTTTGTGCCTTGATTGTTTTCAGATGCTAAAAAAGTAAGTAGGACAGATTGTAAATCAATAAAACAATAAGACAAAGTGTTTTAATAATAGAAAGACTCGAAGTAAATCATAGTTCTGTGTTTATTATTGCTTTGGAGGTTATAAATGAATAGTACCAACTGGTAAAGGTTTAGTTAACATGGAAAAATAAGTCTGGTATTGATGTTTTGGGCATACATTACATTACATTTCACTTCAGAAGGTGAAGGGAGATGGAGGTTACCTTTATTATTTCCATTTTTAAAATAGGAGGATGGGAGCTAAGAAATACTTGTATCTTTGAGTTGTCATCTGGTAGGAAGGAAGGTCTTTTCTCCTCTACCCAGCAATACATCAGTGGTCTGGCTCTGCACCTGGAGGACACCAGCACAGAGTCACTGGTAGGAGGAACGGCTGTGCTGAGCTGCAGGCAATCACGAGGGGGACTTATTTAGAAAATAGACTTGGATCAAACTGATCTGACTCAGGTTAGTTTGTGTCAATTTAGTTTGCTATTAAAGGCAATGTAAAATGTGATGGTAAGTCATTAACTCTATATTGTATAGACACAGCTTATTTGTGCCGATTACTGTCTCTCGTTCTCCTGTTGTGAGCTAGGCTGTGTTTTGGTGGGATGGTAACCAGCACATAAACAGGCCAAGTGTGAGCATTTCTGTGCAGAGGAAGGAAGGGTACATGCTCCCTTGCCTCTACTTCTGCTCTGCCTCTCTGTTGAGACAAGGAATTATATATGCCCTTTCTATTCCAAACATTAATGCTGTTTTCTTTGCTCATTTTTTAACTAATGAAAGTGGAACTTAACATATAGTTGCTTAGCTATAAACGTATTATCACAAGCATAACCAGTTTATGTGGCATAACGTTCGTGGTTATCCATCCAGCGGTGAACCATTTTCAATTGCAGGTAAAACTGGTATTTGTAAGTAAGCTGTTAATGAGCTCGGTGTATATCTATTCGTATCCCAACACCTCGTTTCACAGAGTAAAGTTAGTCCCATGTGTGCCTGTGTGCAGTTAACACTGGGTATTCATGTTAGGATAAGAATGACTAAAAGAAGGGTGCGTTTATTGTGGGTATTGCAAGAGGCCTAACTTGTCAGCATCATTAAGGTCTGAGGATAATTTTTGTTTGTGCTATTTTTGTCATTTTTTATTTTGATGCTTTTTTGCCAGGAATGATATTTCGTCTGAGGTAAAGGTTTTGAAGTTGGCATTTTGCATGGTAATATTGATCCAACCAACCCTACATGTCAGATTTATATAACGTGCTGCTCGGGCTCAGTCAGACCCAGTTTGTTACCTTAAATACACTTCTTCCTCCTTCCCCCAACTTTGTTTAGGAGAATGCAGGGAAGAAGGTTAATAACAGTGGGAATGACAAGTGAGCTCATGGATTTATTTATTTCTTTTCAGAGTACTGACTTGCCTAGCATTAAGCAATTTGATATGGTCATAGTTTATTTTGGTGCTCAGGATGTAAGGGCAGGAAGGAGCCAGAAAAACAGTGGCTCAGTATAGACAAAAGGACAATTAAAACTGATATGACTCCTAACAGAAGTGGCAACAGCAGCCAGGATGGAAGTAATTTATTCAAAAAATTGTCCAAATGCATAAACTGCACTGATGTATGGTATGGTAGTGGGACAGTGGAAAATGTGATAGTTGTTTCCGTTGTGTGAATTACTCAGGCAGGATGCCTTTGTGAAGTATGGGGGTTTGTTTAATGTTCTGACAACAATTTAGATCCTGTTATGGTTATTGCAGTGTAATGCAGTAGTAAAAATTGAACATGACACACCAGCAATTTATTATTTGTGTGTTTTTTAACCTTGAGTATCGGATTGTTTGTCCAAGCATATCCTTTGATTTGCTATGAAATTTATTGTTGATAAAAACAATCAGATTTCCATTAGAAGCAAAAAATTCATTTTTTTGCCATGAACCATAGATTTAGAAAAAATTCAAGCTCGGCTGCAGGACTTATGACAGGTAGGCTTATGACATTATATGGTAATTCAGCATGAAAGAATAATTGTGACACTCTACTTGGTGCTGGAGTATAATCGTGCTGTGAGGTTCAATTCACTGAAAGGCCAAATTATCTTCAACTACATTAGTCTGACAACCTATAATGCTTTGCAGAGGCAATTTGTAGATGTTTCACAGAATGCCAGCAAACATGGCTTACCATTATGTTACCCATTAACAAATTTGTGTAAAGGAAAAAAAAAAAGTAACTTTTCCATTTTCTTAACTGTTTTTGAGCTCTGGCATACAGTAAATGTGTACTGGGTAATAACAGTGTATGCTTTGCTATTTGGTGTTGGTTTTTAAACCTACAAGGGACACTGAAAGATAATTTTTTTGAAGGGTACTTTTTCAGAAACACTTATATTTGTTTTACTCTTGAACAGCAACGTCTTAGCTTCTGTTGAAAGAATAATATTGAATCCAAATGAAGGTAAAATAGCATGGCATATTTTTGCCATAAAAGGTAAATAGTAATGAACTATGTGGAAATACTGCTGTATCTCAGGGAGACTTTGAGAGTGTGTGTAATTTTTCACTTGATCAAGCAGGAGTTGTGGCTCATAGTTGTGCACTGCCTTATGTGCACGTTACCCATCGCTACCATCCTGAACTTCTGAGCAGCTGTAGAAGGGCCTTTTGTTAGTTTGAGTATGGAATTTTGGTTTCCTCTTGAGTCACAATATTTCCTAACTTCTCGTTGAATGTGATTTCAATTTGAGAACTACTGTACTACCAAAGAGTGGAATCCACACTCATGTGGCAGTGCAACACATAGGGAAGTCAGGATGAAGGCCAGTTTAAGGTCTAATATCTTGTGATCCTCACTCGTATGTGAATTTTATGTCATTGCAAGAGTGGATTATCCTTTTCCAGGTAGGAGTGCTGGAAAATGCCTATGCATCAAAATTTGTATCAGTACTTTAGAATGCTCAGGTTGCCACACATGTCTTGCAGTAGGAAGGATCCCCCAGACATGGGCTATGCAGATGACATTGATGTACCTCATGAGCCTGCAGTCTGAGGTGGTGGGAATTTACTGATGGTGGTGGCTGCTTTACTGGGAGCAAAATGGTTACACTGTAATTTAGAGGCTGATATCAATGCAATGCAGTAATATTTATCCATTTTCTAAAGTATAATTTAAAGAATTGGCTTGGCAGAGCTGTCCTAAAGACTGTGTGGAGAACCTGATATCAATCTGCTTTTGGTTAAACTCTGCTGAGTGGCTCTCTTGTTATCTCCTATTTACCTTCTTCAGTCTGGGAATTATAATGTCTTTGAGGGATTCTCAATATTTTACTTGTTTTATAGGTGAAAGTAGCTGTTTTGTAGGTCTTTTTGGTGGCAAAATGAGGAAGAAGAAAAAATTGTTACATCTGAAGAGTACCTAACTTTTGTTTAAACTGAGAAGAGATAGAAGGGTTGTGTTGGTACTTTGTGTCACTGAAGTTAACCTTATTGTAAAATACCAACTGTCTGCATGAGCTGCTCTGGAGAAATATAAAGTCCACGAACTGATTTTTGCCCTTTGTCATCCTCAAAGTAAAATACAACAATACATCTATCTCCACCACCTGGATATAATTTTGGAAACTAATTTACCAGTATTTGTAATTGCAGACTGAGCTTTAGCAGTATTCACAATTAGGCTAATAGTTGAGTTTAGCCATTGAATTCAGTGCTGCCAGAATCATACGTCTCATATTTCTTACTAAATCTGCTGGATGCTTATCTCCTTAGCATTTTCTGTGAAGAAATTAATCCTGGAAAGCTACTGAAAGAATTGATGAGTCTTTGATTTTGATTCTGGAACAGTGTCAGCCAATTGTTCTTTTCAGAGTTTCCAGGAAGGTGACACACTCTTTTCCCCTTTCTTGTAGTTAATAGCAAAGAGCATTCAGTGCCGCAATACCCAAAGGGAAGGGTTTGAGTGACTGCACAGGGAATGTGGATTGTTATCATTCCAGTCACAGGGCACTGCACGAAATCACAGGCTCTGTGCTCTTCAGTACTGCCACTTGAACATAGCAGCCACTGTTACTCCTACACAGCTTTTATGGTACATATTATAAAGTTTGATTTGATAGTGGCGGTTCCCTTGGTATGTGAGGTTTTGGGGTTTTTTTGAAGTACTAAGCCCTAAATCTTCCATTCAGGCAGTGGAAAAAGCCAGGTGAATTTACAAAACACGTTCTGTTAGAAAATTTTTTCACAAAAAAGTGGGGCTTGGTAGGAAGACCAGCCCTTTTCCTAAAGACCAATTGAAATATTTTTAAAATTAAGCATGTTTTTTAGGCAGCTTCAGTCTTTGATATTACAAGATCTCAACTGCAATCAAGAGTTGTGAGAAAGAAGGAAAAGTATTGAGCAAAACTTGCGAATGGCAGCACAAGAGTAAATTTTGTTCTCCTTAAGAAGAAAAGACGAATAAGCCGTCCTTAACTGAAAACTCACCTGCCCGTTTTTTCCTTGCTTAAAGGAGTCCACGACTGTGTGTGAAGTTGTCTGCATCCCTAAGCTAATCCTCCACTGAGTTTCTTCTCACGCTCACAAGAAATGCATAGATGGTATGAGCTGCGGCTGTAGCAGTGAGAACACCAAGGAACCCAGAAAATGTCCACCTCCAACAAGACCTTTCCTGTCACTCAGGGCAGGGTGTCTTCAATGCCTGATCCACCCTGTGATGAAAGACTTGCAAGGTCTTTGTTAAAAGGTGAAGAATTTAAGAATTTTTTTTTGCCTCAGATGTGGTAGAGAGTTAACCAGCAAGACAGCAAGTGGTTTGCTATGCAGTTAAGTGAATAAAAATTACCAGCCAGCTCCTGCCCCCTGAGCATGGCTCCCCTGGGCTGGAATACCTGTGTCCCTGCTACATCCCAGCAAGAATTAACCCTGTCCCCACTGGGCCCGGGAGATGCAACTATTCTTTTTCAGTTTCTGTATGCAGAGTACTTGTGTGTTTGATATCCAGTTGTGCCAATGTGTTGGGTCCCTAGATGTCTAGAACAGGGACTCTGCTGAAAGAGGAGGATTTGGCCTCAAATTAGTGGAAGTTGCTTGTAATTTTTATGGGAAAGATTTGAAGGAAAGAATGAACATCAGGTAACAGGGGCATTGGATAGTTTTATAATGGGAAAAGGCTTTTGCAGAGGAAAAAAACTCATATAAAATAACATTATTTTGCGGACTATAGAGTCCCAGTTGTATAGTTAAGGACATGCTGCAGCATTAATGTTTACGCATAATGCCTTCCAAGTAATTTAGGCTGAACTGCCACTGACTTACTTAACATTTATAGGTCAACCACCTGCAGAAAGGGCATGTAGGTAGATTATTGTTGACTTTATGGTTATGTAAGGTAGCTAATCAGTGGGCATGCTGGGAAATAACTTGTTATGCCTGGATAGCTCTAACACCGGGCCCTACGATTTCTTATGGGCACAAGGTAACAGAGTCATTTCTCATGACTAAGTCCCTTGCTGAGAGGGGAGGTGGCATGTGGTGCTGATAACGGGTTTAAGAAAGGGGAGGGGGATGGCTATGGCTACAAGATGTTAGAAGTAGAGTACAAATATTAAATCAAATAATTTAATCATCCTTTGCCAAACATACCACAACGTTTGCAGTGAAGTGGTTGATTCAATAAGCAAATTTACCAACTGTGAATTAGGAGAAAAACTCTGTTCTGGCTGTTGTGTGTTTTGCAGTGCTATTCACCAGAACATCGTGACATATCCATTCTTGTCTGTACTGGCACAAATTCTTTTTCCGTGATCATGAAACACACAATAACTCTACGGTTTTTGAAAAATTTGTAGCAAAGTATTTGAAGACTAATTCGTTTTCCTGCTTTGCTCCTGTTTTTTTCCCTTACTTGTTCTCCACAGAGGTACATGTACTCCCTTGTGTGCTAATTGACAACTTTTGCCTTTTACAGTTCACAGTAAAAGTCATAGACTAGTATGCATAATGAATCAATTTGCTTAATTTGGTTTGGGCCCTTGGGTTGTAGTGCAAGCATCACTGCTGCTATTCGCATAGCTATTTCAGTTCTGATGTTCCTCTTCCGAGAGCTGGAAAGAACCCAGATGTTCTTTTTATGTAAGAACAGAGCTCCTAGTTGAAGTCTAGAACATCCAAATGCATCCATCCACACTTAGTCCTACATACAGGACCTGCGCAGGATTCATCTCTCGCAGCTGCTAGTATCTAGAAACCTTCAGTCTAGTAACCTTCAGCTTTTTCTCCTCCTCCACTTTTCAGAGATTTGCATGTGTGCTTCTGTGTTACCTGTGTATATACACACGGCAAACGCATAAAGTAAGCTTAAGTGTATTTCAAAGGGTTTGTGTTTCAATTATGTTCGAAAGCATGAGGTATTCATGTCATCTTTGCCTCTCTTCAGCTGTGTTCACACACAGTATTTTGTGCATACATCTGTACAAGACCTAATAAACGTAGTATATTCTTTTATAGCAAAAAAATGCTTTTTCAGCATAATGGTAGAGGAAAAAATATAAAAGATTGCAGTGGTCTATTTACATATCAAAGAGTGGTAAACTGTAGGAGATATACTTTTCGCAGTTAGTTGCTTTCATGTTTGTACTGTATTGACTTTGAAAAAAGATACTCAGATGGGGAGTGTAAAGCAGTATAATTGAGATTTTTCTAAAATAATTCAAACATTTTCTGGCTCATGGTGTCACATTATCAAAACCACTGAGACTATTCTAATGGACATATTTATTTTCTAGAATTTCAGATTCTTATTTTCTTTCTGGTGATAAATGCATAGAGTCCTCTATAATGATGAAATGTGAGCATATAACTTTTCAAGTGTCATACTGCAAAAAGCAAAATAAATGTGTTGGTTAGATGTAAGATGATTGACATGAAAGATAGAGGACATCTCCGCAGTCATAGGATTACTGATAGTGGAAGATGACCACAACTATAAGTTTAACTGAAGATGACCTTTGTTGAATAAAATTGTGGTAAGACCACTAAGTGCAACTCCTGGTAAGACCCCAAATGTTTTAGTATAACTTAATCAGCAAGTGCTTTGAAGTACAATTCTGAAATTAGTGTTATTCTCCATTAGATTTTTTTTTTTCTAATTTTTGTTTCCCCAAGAAATGAGCTAGGTTCTCATAAACAGTGATAAAAACATCCTGGCTAGGAGCTAAGTCCTGTTTTTATAGTACTGTTCCTATTTAATTTTTTTTATACTAAGAGGATGTGTGTTATTTATGTTTATTCAACTTTGGTTTTTTTAATGTGAAGACACGTAAAAGGACTTCTCTCTTCTTGTTATGGTTAAAACTAGTTGGATTTGAATTGGAAATCTATGAAAAGTTATGTTCCGATTTGTGCACTCATTTATTAGATACATCTACTTTCAAATACTGGAAATGCAACAAATAAAGGGAAGTTTATAAAATGATGTCAGCATGCTTTTTGTGAGGGAAAAAAAAAAAAAAGAAAGATAAACCAAAAAAAATCCCCAAACCCCCAGCCTCAGAAAATTAACGTAACCTGTAGCGGTGAACTGCATTCAATAGTTTTTAGTCACTGTTCCTTCAAACTGTAAAAGAAGTGGGTCTCACCAGTTCAGATTTCATTTGTTGGTGAAAAGAGAGAAATTAGCTTGCTTTTCCAGTTACCATTGATTAATTCTAAAGTTTGAGCTGCTCATTGATCAGAGAGTACTCAATAAAACTTCTTAGGTCATGTCAAATAGAAGAAAGTATTTCTGTCGTTGTGTAATAGTCTATCAAAAGCTGTTTTGGCTTTCTAACAAGTTCTACTTCCAGGTGCTAAGATGGTGGCTTCCTCCACTTGCCTTTTTTTTTTTTTTAATTAAGCAATTAAGCAGCAAATAAGTTGTTTAAATTTTGAATTTATTAAAATTCAATTTATTATGAGGTAGCAGTAAATAAAGACTGTAAAATATTAAGCCAGTAATTTGAATGTCTTTAATTTTTAAACAATGTTTCTTTAGAAAGAAAAGCAAGGAAGATAAATTAAGAACTTTTTTTTTTTTCTGGGGGGGAAGGGGTGCAAAGGGAGGCAGGTTGTGTTTATGTGCTGATTTTCAATCTACTCTGATGGGACTTGCACACTGCAAGAAAGCAGCGTTGATGTTTCTGTTGATGGGCTTATGTTAGCAGGGTGTAGTAGCCCTGGGAAGAAGAATGCTGAGCAGGGATGACTGTATAGAAAATGGAATTGCATGGCCAGTCATTTCCAAAGCACAGATTAAGTGTCTCATAGTGATTTTAATTAGAATATGTGGAAACTGGTCAGGTAAGCCCTAATGATCACACTTACCTAGCTCAAGTTTTTGGCTACTGCTTTTTTGTTATGGTTGTTTCTAAGTAAAGACAATATCCTCTTGTGGTTAAATTGGACTAACCAAAGATGTGGTGCCCACTTTTTTTGGTTTGCTTTTGTTTGTTTTTTATTTTTAATTTCTGTCTTGCATACAAATGAAAAGTTTTGTGCTTATTTTTGGTTTTCCCTTTGGTCAGATGAAAGGTGGATTTGTGACTTGGCTGAGAGGGGAAACAAAAACCAAGCCTAAAATACTGACCTCTGTTCATGCTAATCTATATTTTTAACTGTTATTTCTGAGGGAGTGATTTATTTACGGTGACAGCTTGTTACTTATGGTAGCTGCTGCCAGCTTCTGAAGTAATCTGATAACGTCAAATCGTGAAGGGAAGCTATAGGCTTTGCCTTGAATGACTTGCTATAAATCATGTTCATAGCTGGTGTGTATAAGGATGCTTGGGTTGATACTGATAGAAATACAAATCAAATACAACATATGGTAACCCAGTTCAGAGCCAGAGATTCTGGATTAAGCCTATTGGGTTCATATTTTTAAGTGAAATGAATCAGGCATCCCTGCTTGTATATCAAAACTTCAAAACTGCGGATGATGCACCAACTTAAAGGCCAAAAAAAGAAAGAAGAAAATACACAGAAAAGAGTTAACGCTGAATGACAGGCAGGTTTGAACGTTGGGGGAAAAGAAACCCATAAGATATAATGGACAAAGCTGCCTGGAGAGCTCATCAACAGTCAAACAAAGTGACGGCCAAGAAACCAGTTCAAAGTCACCAATGCAACAGAGTATTACGGCTTCCATGGAGACAAGTGTCAGTGCAGAATAAAAATTGCAGCTATGTTCTCATCTGGCGGTTGCAGCTTTCGTATCCACAGCTAATAATAAAATTAGTTAGGTAGTTTTCAGTGTTGCGAGGTGTAAATTTGCTGGATTTGTGCAGTTTCTGAAGGGGGAAAAGCAGAGGGGGAAGTCTTGGAGAGCAAATGATCATTAGCCATGTAGTAAAGGCAACAGTTGTATTATAATGGATAAACTCATCGTGCTGTTTTAATTGCAGTAGTTGCAGTAACAGTATGACATCTGTGGTAGCCCAGTGGAAGGTTACTAAATGCCACGTCACGTGAGGAATTTAGAACCTCTCGTTTCCCCCCCACCTATTATATGATTGAGCTGCTTCTGTGCCCTTAACTTACAGTATGGAAACAAGATGTTCTATTTTGTGGGTACACGTAATTAATTTTGGAAAAGGCTGTTTCAGGGGTGTTTAGGAAAACTGTTCTCTTCAGACTGGGCTGGAAAGTCCCTCTTTCTGAAAGTAGGCCTTTTAAGAAGGAGAAGATGCCTTCACAGTTCACTGATTCTGTATTTATTAACACTGCCCGCTGGGGTAAAAGGGCTTGGTGCTAAGCCCTGTGTTGCATTTCATATTTGGCTCTGCCTGACTAAAACCACAGAATTCCTTGTTGCGTATTGGTGCATCTCCCATTCAACTGGCATAAAATGGACTTTGTGTGAGAAATACTGCTTTTTTCTGTCAGGGCTACCAACATCTCGGACCATAGTGGAGCCATCCTGTATCTTGTTCTCCCCTGTTTCCTCATGCGTAATTTCTGGCTTTCTATCTTAACCTGTCCCTTCCCCTCCTTGCCCCATGCCTGTCAATGCATCCAGATATTTAATAATGTGGGTTTATGTTGGTTTTTTTTTTAAGTGTAATCCTCAAGTGCATAATCTGCTCATCAGAAACAGATGCAAATTTCTACAGAAGAATTCTGCACATATTCTTACTTTTTGTTACGGGAATTAGTGAACAAATCCTCTTTTTGTTTAAAGATAAATAATATTGCCACATTTTGTCAAAGGGTAGAGGTAATTGGTAATTAATACCATAGTGGTTTATATCTCCTGTTAACCAGGTAAAATAAAATTATTTTCTGACTACCAGGTAAAACTTAAATAGTACTGGCACTGACAAACTGTGGAAGGAAGGGAGAAGTCCCCTGTGAGAAGATGAGTTTATTATACAGATAAGATTTCCATAATAAGGGATAGTGATTATGGGGAAAGGCTGAAACTCCATTAACTGAAACAAATTACTGTGACAAAGCCAGAGGGAGTGCTTTGCCAAACTTACAACTCCTTTCATACTATTCAAATGTCTGTTGGTGTGCAGTTACCAGCGTATGGATCTACAAGTCAGGTTTCTGACTGCTTTGCGCCCCACCACTGACACAGCTACAATTTTATGTTGGAAATTGAGTCCATTTATCTGAGCACATGGAGGATGTACCTTGAAATGTGTGAGTGAGGCGTGAGGTATTTTTCCTACAGAAGTAAGTTGCTCCTCTAATGCCACTCTTTCTCTAGTAAGAGAGTCTTAATTGTCAGAGAAATGTGAGTATGAAATCTATAAGCTCTAAGGAATCGTGCTTAACTGTGAATTTACTGGGCTATCACAACAGAGTGCTCTGGCTAGGATTTATATTTCTTTGGCTGAAAGAAACCAAACACCTGAAACCCTGATTCCATTTCCACGTGGCTGGTTCTGTGTGTGCACCTCTTTCCAGAAGCGAGTTACGTGTTCTGCACGAACCAGCACAGACGAAACCATGGTGGTTGTTCTCTGATTGCGCATGTGTGTGTGTATATGTATGTAATACATTTAAAAGGTGCTTGTGGCTCTCCACCTTGTATTATTTGTGTAAAATACAGTAAAGGAAGATATTTAAATATAAACGTTGTCATCTATGTACTAATTTTTGCATGAAAAATGATGCTGTAGTTAAGGATTTTGTGTAAAAACTGTTAGAGTTTGCAGTTATAGCTCTGGTAAGAACAGCAGGCAAGACTATAAGCTTTAATTTATGTTGTGCTTTGGACATTTTTCAGAAACTATTTACCCATTACCTCTTAGGTCAGTGGCCTAATAATGCAACAAAGCACTTTTTGAAATTGCAGATAATTTTCAGTGCTCAGATCTCTGTGTAGTATTGATGGGGAGGAAAGCTGATTAGGATCTTGGGAATTGCGCTTGATGGGAACAATCTGGAAGGAGTGAAAAATTATTAAACACACACAGCGGGAGTTGTAGGATTTACCATTGTCGTGCAGTGCTATTAATTCTCATTGCATCGTACAGCAGCTTGATTGCACACTGTGAATACTGTTTATTGGAGAACGGGTACAATTTTGCTGCAGTTGTTGTAATGTAATACTAAATGCTAATTAGACTTCTAACAATAATTAGAACCTCTTGCTAGACTTAGAAATAGAAACACTCAATTGAATTTACAGAAACAAAGACCTTTAAGTGATGCCAGGAAGAGTATCTGTAGCAGCAGTATCAACTTAGTAAAGTTGTGGGGTTTTTTGTTTGTGTGGGGTTTTTTTGGTTGGTGTTTTTTTGTTTTTGTTTTTGTTTTTTCTTCCCCTGGATTATACATTTCATTTGCAAGATGGCAAACATGTATTTGTATGGTGAACATAACGAGCTCCTTATGTTCTCAATAAGGTTATTTTCTTAATGAAAGGGTAGAAAAACCAAGTAAATATTAGAAGGAAAACTGCAGATAAATTTGATATGAAATAGATGGTTGTTGAATAGCTGGTATTACTAAGTATAATTCGCTGTTTCTTTTAACTGTTTTGTAATATGAAAAGAAAATAACAAAACCTGAATCCATCAACAGCTACTTCTTCCCAGACTTCACACCCCAC
>VXBJ01007802.1:155405-212706 GCA_013400055.1 Nycticryphes semicollaris
CCCCAAGGTAGACCCCTTTTTTTTTTTTTTTTGGCTGAATTAGACTTTAAAGCTCTATGTAATTGTTTTCAGCTAAGATAATAAAGGTAAGCTATTGTTCTAAATAATTTATTACTTTGCAGTATAAACTTTATATTTTGGAGGAAAATGTAATTTTTATTTTCAGTGAGTGTTTTGTTGGAATCAGTAGTGTGTCAGGATGTTAACAAATGCAGTTGACAGGGAAAGTGCATGGCATACACATTTTGATCTTGTTTACTGGTAATTTTGTTCTTATTAGATAGGTATATACTCATAAGGCCAAATATACAGGAGATAAGGGCATTTAACCTGCCATTACTGCTTTAAAAAAAAAAAAAAAAAAATCTTTCATTTCATCCAAACCAGATTTTTGTATGTTTAGAAGATACTGAGCTTGGGTTCCTGTTTTGGAAACCTCTTTTGTATTAATGAAAACACAACGTAGGATTCTTGTTCAAAACTTGCTCCTAATGTAGATAAGCTGAGTTTTGGTTTAAGAACAGTGGGTTTTTAACCTTCTCTGAATAGGAAAATCAGGAGCCTTTGAAAAAAAAAGCAAAACAGTGGAAATGATTTTATTGTGGAGGTACTGGAAGAGTCTTGCATACAGTGCTAGTAGCGTGCACTGATGCCCAGCAGTATGCTAAGCAGTTTGTTACCCAGTACAGAGGTTCTAGTTCTATTAAGCATTTTTACCACATCTGTGGCCATTGTTATACTTCCCTCTGTTCCTTGGTTAACATTTCATCATCGTGTATGTAACCAAACAAGGTCACAGTGCTTCCTACTTTCTTCCCCTTGCTGGTCTTCCTTAGGCTTCCATCCTTGTAAACTTCTCTAGTGCCACTGATTATGGGGAGCAACTTTCCTGTGGAGCAACTTTATGGCACACCTTGTCAAACAGTTTGGGTTTTTTAGTGAGATTTGACTAATAAAATTAAGCTTCCCAAGACTTTTCAAGAATAGAAAGAACACTCAGAATCTGTTGCTTAATATTTTCAGTGACATGCCTTAAGCATTTGCACACTCCTTTTGAGTTTGTGTGCATTTTGCCCCTGTAATTTGCTCCCTCTCCCAAGCCCCATGTGAGCATGGTGTAGTGCAAATTAGTTGTGTTGGTTTTTTTAATAAAAATAAAATTCTAACATTATTGATCATGCATTGCACTAAACAACTAATAAGTGGCTTGCACTTCATTACAGATTCTTATAATGAATACTATGTGTTAAGGTTATTTACCTGTACAATTTTGTCCCCAGTTCAAGATAATAAATTCAACTCCGTAACTTGTGAGAATATCTGGTTACAGAAATTTGAACCTTAGCAAATGAGATTTCCTTAAATATACCTCCTTTATGACTCCTTACTATCTTTTGAGTGGCCTGTGTTTTTCTTTAAGGCTTCAGCAATCATCTGGAAAGGATTTAACTTGAGCAAGACAGATTATTCTGTTTAATTTTCCATTAGCACTTTTCCTTGCACAAGTCAATGTCACCTGCAAAGAGAAGGTTTGCTGAGATATGACACCCTGCTGATTAGTAAGTTTTACCCTTCTTCTTCAACACTTGCCATTATCTTCCCATTATGTTATAGGTGTGTTCATGCTCTGGAGGCGATGGGGGTCAGTCCAGCATGGCTGACACGTTGTATGTTTTTCCTGTATTGTGTCACACGTAGCCCACTGCACAGGCGGTGACAAACTGCTGCTGTATGACCTGGTAGTCTTGGGTCAGAGTGAGAGAAATTGGTGTTGTACCAAGATGTATGTTAATACATATATTATTTATATAGGCATTAGTGAATGCTATTGTTGTCTCAGCACAAATCAGGGTCCAGGCCATGGCCTTGGGGCTTTCAGGGGCTCACTTTATCATGTGTTGTGATTTTTTTTTTTTTTCTTCTTCTTTTTTTTTTCCTGCTTATGAATAATTAAAAACTTAAATTACTTGCCATGTTCGAAATTCATATGCTGGGGAAAATAGCTACATGAAAATTAATTTTCTGTTCTGTGAGACTGACGGAAAATCAATTAATCTTGATGTATTATTTTATGCAGAACAGGGTGCGGGAACCAGCAGAGAGAATGGCTACAGCTGTTCTTGTTGGTCGGGCCATATATTATTGTTGGCGGGTTTGACAGCTTCTGAAGGAAATGGCTGAAGGGTATCAGGCAGGTGAATCAACTGTAAAAATTTATTGGAGGATACAAACTGTTTCCAGGGGACTGATATAAAACTCACACTTGAGAACTGAAGTATTGAATGTTTTTGTGACTGAAGCAGCTTGTTGTCAATATTTATAGCTTTTCTCTTTGTTACATGTCCTATTTGTTTGATTAACTAGTCAGATGTTAGTGTCTGTTTGTAATTTATTTGTTGTGCCTTCTGTAGCATTTTTGATACATAAAGATTTACCGCTAGGTAAATAAAGCAGCTCGTGCAATGCAATATGCTAAATAAAATGACAGAGCTGTTTACAGCGTGTTACAAGTTTTATAACTCAGTAGGTAGATCAGTAACTTTTGTTTACCAGTGTCACTGTTAAGTGGAAACATGTCGCAATGTATTAGGTGCTGTGGGGTAAACAGGTCTGCTTTTAAATAACTGGAGATTATAATCAATATGTACCCTAACGGTAAATCATTTAAGGGAGTCTATAAAGCCCTCCATGTAAACCCATACATAATACAAACATTTCCGAAATAAAATGAAATACCTTCATGCTCTGTAGAACGAGCTTTATATTCACTTTCCTTTCCAATTTGTCTGCACCAGCACCCTTTATAAATAATAAAAGGGAGAAACACCAAAGCAGCCACTAACAAGCCGTGTGTTAAATGTTGGTCCCCATCTGGATGTGCAGGGTCTGAGGTCCTAGAGCCAAGCTGAGTCTTGTACCAGCCTGTATGTTGTAATTCTTAACTGGTAGAGAAAAAGAGGCTGAGTCTCCCTGGCATCGCTTGGTGGGTTGGAAGCAGCCTGCTCCAAATTCTCCTCCAATCGCAGCAGGTCAGAGCTATTGCTTGATTGGAGAGTACATCTGCAGCCCTGGACAGTCCATAGTGTGGCATCCCTGTACACCTTGTAGGTGTGGGAAAGAGATAAGTTCCTGCAGATCCCCATCAAAGCTTCCTCTCTGGTGCTCTGAAATAGGAGTGCGTAGTGACATACCGTAGTGGAGTATCTAGACTTACAAAACAGCGAAAACCAAGTGTTCCTGATGGAGAAAGGGCTAAGAGATGGCAATATTGCAAAAACCTATAAATAATTATAAAGAGTGTGTGTCCTACAGGTTATTTTCCGTATCTCCTTCCAAACCAGAAAGACTACAGCAAGAAATGTAAAGCTGTAAGTCAAGTGAAGCTGGCGGGGTGAGGGAAGGGGAAAAAGATTTGGATTTTCATATTCATATCATTTCATATCATTTCACAATCTCAATGTTGAGATTATCAGTGATGTCTTCTCTCATCTGTTCTTTTTTCAGGTTACTGGGGGTTTTTGATCTTCAAAATAGATATCTCCTATATTTATGATATTACTAAAAGCTCTTTTATTTCCTTTTTCCCCATGAGCTATGCACATGTAAGAATGTTATGCATGTTTAAGGATTAGGTGGTTGTACACCCTACAGTGCTGAACCTGCGCTACAATCCACTCCCTGGAATTCCTGCATCCCTGAGTCCCACAGGGTTCTTGTCTACAGGTTTCCCCTGAGGTGTCCAACTCCATAATGGAGCTCTTTGTTTCAGAAGCCTACAACAAATTTCACGTGTTATAGATATGAATGCTGAAGAAAAACTTAAAGCTCTGAATAGGTTTTGCAAGATATGGTGGTTCATGATTATAGAATTATCAGCAATAAGAAATTCCCAGAGTATTAGGAGTTTTGGAAGCGAATCTTAAATCTAACGTGAATATTGTAGGTGGCGGGGAGGGAGGAGAAGTAGGAAAATAAAGTAAAAGGAAACTAGAGCTGGGAGATTCTGAGCCTGTTCTGGAAATATGCTGAACTCTTAAGACTTAATTAGAAGTGTTGTTTCCCTATGTTAAAGTAATGGGTGAATTAAACAAAACCAAATACTGGGGGAAGGAAAAGAAACTTTAAAGCTTACAAATATTCTAAAGATTAATATTATGTGAGTTTGGAATAAACTTAACAGTTTAACTAAGGTGAACTTTACATGTCCTTCCTGAATTAAAAAGCTATAAAGAGAACTGAAGTTTAAAGTAATTGTTAATGAAAGCTGGCCAGTGTGACCTCCTGAAAATACGAGCATTTGTTGGTCCAACTTTCACAGATGTTAAACATTTGGTGATGTTACTTGGGGCTGCTTGAACCACATTAAAGTTCAGCCACTAGAGTGTTGAAACAGTTGGGTGCTATAATAAAATATACATAAAAAGAAATTGTGAGACATTAGGTGTTGTTTGGTGATGACATTTAGGAAATTACAATTTTTCCATAGATCGTATTCACATCTACATAAGGTGTTTAGGTATTTAAAGTAAAAGTGGTATATATATTGTTTGTAATTGCTGCTATAGTTCTGGCAGGTGCACATAATTTAACAATATGTCAAATATGACAAATTATTGTTGAGTTACAATATAGCCTTAATAAGAGCACATCTGCTCTCGCTATACAGTATAGAGGATGCCTGATTTAAAGAGTTTACTTACTGATATTGTATTGTTTAAATATTTAACAGGATCTTAGACACAATCATAAAAAATACACAGTAGTGTATAAAAATGAAGGATCTTACTTGCAGTAACGTTTTTTTTTTGCTGCTGTTAGATCTATTCATCCCATCAGGAAGGGTTCCTGCATTCTTTAAATTGTGTCATCCGCACATGCACATACCACATATTGCCATGCAGAGAAAAAGCTAGGAACATAAACCCAACTTGTCACAGAAACACTGGCACACTCAGAGTAAGAGACAGGAACTGTTAAACGCTTTATAGGAGTCTTACAGTAGTGCTTACACTTAAAAGTGGAAATTGCTATACCCATTCCAACCTCTAGGCAAATATAAATGAGTCGTACATTTTCATTGGAACTAGCTGGATTTTCAGGTAAACATCCTGGCACCAGAGTAACCTTACTTAGCTTTTTAAAATTCTACTCAAAATACTTTGGTGCAGTATCTTGTCTACAAGTGAGCACAGAAATATTGGTTCTGGTGTTGCTGATCAAGATCCCAAAACCAATTAAATTTTATGCTATTATTTCCCATAACTTCTTTTCTTGCAGCATTTGCCTACGAGCATTTACCTGATGGTCTGGCAATCCATGAGTTTGTTGGATGCTGCTTCTTCAGCCAAAATGTTTGCTAGGAGCTGTATTTGGTTTTGATAAAGCTTTATCTGTTTTCTCTGGGTCATAGCCATACTGCGCAGCGTTAAGTACTGCAAAGAAGTCAGAGTTTGCTTGGGTGATTAAAAAGCTGCCTTGGTGTGACAGTGGGAGGATTTTTGTTGCTTTATCTTCCTTCAGCTCAATGGGACAGCACGAACATAATTTTTTACTTAGTTTATCGAAGGAGAAAGATAAACTTGCACATTTTCTGCATGCTTTTTAAAGGGGATCTATCATACCAGTGGTTGTGATAAAAATAAATGGGTTTGACTGGTGTCTGTCTTCTATTATTTCTCTTAAAACCATTTAGTTCTAAATGAGTTGAGTTTTCTTTACTCTTAATCCTAACTTGGCACTAGTTTATTAGCAGAGTTCTGGTAAATTTTACTGCAGAGTATTGAACCAATTTAAAGTAGCAGCCAT
Source organism: Nycticryphes semicollaris (assembly GCA_013400055.1). Lineage (NCBI taxonomy): Eukaryota > Metazoa > Chordata > Aves > Charadriiformes > Rostratulidae > Nycticryphes > Nycticryphes semicollaris. The sequence continues at coordinate 161,211 of VXBJ01007802.1, forward strand.
GAAGCTGGAATATTTTGTCTAAGCACAAATAATTTGGGGCAGTTTTCTGAAAATTTATTTACTTATGCCTGGGTAGAAATTTATACTGAAAATTATAAAATGTTTTGGGTCTTTGCGTGCATACAGTATTAGTTTCTAAGAAACATCCCGCTGTGGCGCAGGCCAAGTCCATCTGGGTTATCATTCTGTCTCCAGCAGTAGCAGCAAGTTGCTATTTAGGAAGAACAGGCAGGTTTGGACCCTTACTTTTGTCCAGCTCCACAGCATTCTTGTATTAAGGGTGTTAGGACATGCATCCCTCTGCATATCCATTTATTGCGCTGTTGTCCGTGCATTTGTAGAATTCCGGTTTATATTTGTGGGTACTGTCTGCATTCACCACCTCCTGCTCCAGAAGTCTTCAGAAGGTCACTAAGTGATTTTTTTTCAAGAGTACTTTATGAATTTTAAATTGATCTCTTGGCAGTTTCACTGAATATCCCAAAGTTCCAGTATTGTGGGATTTGGTGAATAACTGTTCTGCTTCCAGCTTATTTGGGTAGTCCAAAAAATTGATTGGCTGATATAGGAAAACTAGAGCAATTTGCATAGTGCTGACGAATCTACATTCCTCTCCCCTGTATTTGCTCTCTCACATGCTTACTCTGGTGCAGTGTTTCCCGGTTTACTTATAAACTCAAGCTATCTAGAAGTAATGCTGCTCCTAAAGCAGTCCCTCTTTAGAAGCCATTAAAACATCCCATGGGAGAGGACAGAGTTAGAAACAAGATGTAACCAGTGCTGAGGAAAACCTAGAGAACCTCTTAATAAAATGCAGTTGTTCTAAAATGTCAGGCTGTCAGGCTGAGTTTATCTAGGTGTATAAGCTGTAGAGAATAATCAAGCCTTCTGAACGTGGTTTTGGTTGGAGATTTTTTCTTTATTTATTTTTTTTTTTTAAATTTTACTTTTTCCTAGTGTTTTGAGATGAGATGAGTTAGTGCTCTGTGCCTTGTGCTGCCTATTCCTTGCTTGGCTCCTCCCGTTGGATGGGATACACCTGCCCTAAACATTGATTGAAAGGAAACCACAGACATCACTCGTGTTTGTGAGGGGAAAAGCCACACTGTTGTTCTTTTCAGCTTTGGAGTTCAAGTCAGATCTAATGCAGCACAAGCCAGACAAGTTTTCTGTTATCAGCTCACCTTTGCTGCACTCACTTGAATCTACTTGCCTAAAATAAGTATATGGTCATGGCAGGAGATGGAATTTAGGTTTATAAGGAAATAGTTTCATTTGCAGTTCAACACAAGTAAAAAATCGTTGGTGTGTATTTTTATCCATGAAATTTCAAAGATGTTTTTCCTTAATAAAGGTAAAAAATACTTTTAATATTATTTAGTGAGTTCTTAAACTGTGTCGACAGCAAAATCATTTAGGGCATTACTAGCTGCCAAAATCAAGTGCTTTTCTAGTTACATAATTGTCAATTGTTGAAGGGCCTATATGACAGGGAAGATATATTTCCAGTAATTATTTTAAGTATTTCAGAAATCACTAAGGAAAAGATGGTTGTACTTGCTTGTGCTACTGATTTACAGCTTTTCTCATTTATGGAGCAGTAGTAGTATTTTTAAAATTCTCTTCTGAAATGTGGTTGTTAATTGTTTGGATATTATAACTTTTTTTTGTGTGTGTTGCTCTTAAGTTTTTCATTGAACATAAAACACTGCTTGCTTCTCTCAAGGGCATGGTATCTCATAACTGTATGCCCTTCATGCTTTATTACGCAATTTAGTTTTTCATGTCTTTCATTTATTAGCAGTAAAATGACTTCGGAAAAAAATAATTCAATTAAGAGGCTAAAATCACTATTAAGATAAAAATTATAGTTAATTAAAATGAGTTTCCTTTTTTTTTGTAAAATAGATTATGGTATTACTTGAGTAAATTTTGAATACTTAAAGGAAGTTACTCTTTCTCAAAACATTACAACCTTCAGAATTGCTAGCAAAGATCTATTTGTTGTTTGGTAACTCCTTTTGGGATCACCCCTTCAATTATATAGTGACCTTAGAAAAAATTTTCCCATGAGAGATCAACTCATACACTCTGTTCAGCAGATTGTTTTCACCAGATAATATATCTATTTGCTTATTCTTTCAGAGTTAATAATTTTGAAGATTTGATATATAAATTTAGAGCAATGCTTCAGCGGTTTGATTAAATATCTGTTTTGTTATATCAGTTTATACCTTTATCAGACAAGCTTTGCTGTCTTTGCTCTTCTAAGCTCCTTCTGAGCTTCGCTCTGCTTGTAGGAGGCAACCTGACCTTCCTGAGTCTGGAAATCATGGTACTGTAATATTCCTAAGTATATAAAGCAGGAATTTTATCACGAAAAACGTTAAAATTTGCTGGAAAACTTATACGGAAGACAAATGAATAATAGGAACATGTTCAAACACATGCCAAGTAAAATTAGCTAAAAAGAAATTATAGTTGATTAGTGATAAGGTTTTTTTTTTGTTTTGCATTTTCTTTCTTTAACTGCAAATTTAGTATAAGCAGTTGTATATTCTTCCATAAGTCAGTGTTTAAAAGTTAAAATAACTATTTTGGTTTTTGTCATAGTTACTTTTTCAAGCCAAACCCCCTCTATTCCCAGTGTTTATTCGTTGTAGATATATTTCATAATTTGAAAAATATTCAATATCCTGCTGTGGTTGAGGAATTATGAAACATGGTAATAACTATATCATATATAAAGCTTTAACTACCTTAATTATATTAAATCAAAGCTTTTTTAAATTTTTCAGGTCTGAGTGAGACTAATACATGAAAATATTAATAAATAAATAGTGGGTTCTATAAGACGTAGCAAGTTTTAGTAGCATTACCTAGAGATATGGTGTGTGTTTCACCGTTTATTTTTATAAGGATTGTCCTAGTAGCCATAAAACCTATGCATTGTTGATATGGAAAAATAATACAGCAAAGCAGTTTGATGGTATCCTTGTTCTTAGTTCCATGACACCTGACTGAATCACCTGCATGAAGACAGAAATAGTTGAGACAACAGCTGAAATGGATAATGGACTGCAGAGAACCTGAAGTTGGAATGTGCTTTATATTTAGAAGAGGAGATGAGACTTCTCTTTAAGTTACAGTATCCAAAGATGATTTAGTACTGGAACATTAGTACCTATGTTTGAAAGGCCACGTTAATTATAACATCCATAGGTATCAATCCAAAGCATTAAAAAAGTTCCTACGACTTAAATTTGTACTTCAAAAAAGAACATGTTTTCTATTTCTCCTGTAAGAGTTGGGGAGGAGGGTGAGTTCTTGATATTTATTTTGTTTCCCAACACATAATGGGGGTTGTATTGGAACAGATTGTAAGCCTAAATGCTATTTCATCTCAAACATTGAACATGTTCCCTTTCAGCCTAACTGCGTAGAACAGCTTTTTTATGTTTTTTATGGGCTTTGTTGGTTTTGCTTGTCACAGTTACTGGTATTAGTTCACTAGTAAATAATGACTTCTCTTTATTAAGAGAGACAGATGACTTATTACATGTCATGGGCAATCCGCAATCTTTTTAAAGTCATATTTTTAATGTAAGCTTTCCCTTTGATGCTTTTTCTTTTCTTTCTGCTTTGTATGTCCAATGAGATAGACTTCCCACATAGCAAAGTCTTGTAGATTAGGTCATTCATCAGGTGTGATTTGACACTGGCAGCTCAACTCTCTTTTAATTTTCTTTCCTTCTAGAACTATTTTAACCAACTAGAATGCAAGCCCACCTATGCTGGTGGCAAATATAAGCTACACACAAAGATATGTTACTAAAGACATTGGTCCTTGTGTTGGAAGTGGTTCTGCCAGTGTGGTGCTGGCTGTTTACGAGTGGTTCCCGGTAAAGGTTGAGTGACACAGTCTTCAGCAATATCTCAGCCCTGCCATTAGCCTCCTCCCTTTTCAAAGCATATAGGCTGGTATTGGTCCATACTGGGTTTGCAGGAATGTGGTGACTCAGGTACTTAAGCCTGAGATACTTCATTGGCAGAATGTTGCTTCCTGGAGATGCAGTTGGCAAAAAAATCCCTTCAAAAGAACAAACCAAACCAGCAGGAAAAGCACCGCAAATACCTCAATAAGAAAAATGGTGTTCCCTGAAACGTTTTCAGCTGTTTTATGTCAGTACTGAGAACAAGAAAAATGAGTTACCATCCACATTTGGGTACGGGTGTAGTTCATAGCACTAGTAATTGACTGGATAACAATCGTTTATACCAACTGGTTGTACAGTCCAGTAGATATCACGATCAATAATGTACATACTGCTTATGTACAATACCTTTTAACAGCTTCTAATAATTTATTAATGCTTTATCTACTATATCCAATATTTTATCTTTGTACGTGAATAAAATGAGTGATATTGATGATTTTGCATCTTGCTCTATATTCCTGGGTTTCAAGAGTTCCTGGAAGTGAGTGTGCTGCTTTTCACTAACTGGAACGTGACTCTTGAAGCTTTCAGGGATATTTTGGTTGTAGACTCTTTGTAAAATGAACGTTTTCAAAATATGGCACTACCTCATCATCTAAACCATTGCTGATACTTGTTTGCATATTTCTAATCTCTACTCTGGCGTTTGAGTTCTCCCTGGATAAAAGACTGCAAGCCCTTGCCGTGCACGTTGGTTTTGAATGCAGGTAGATCTCAATATGGGATTTGGGGGAAAGCATTTGCCTCACCAGACTGCTCAGACAAGTCTGATGAAGGTGATACAGAAAAAATATTATCAAGGAATTCTGCAGAGGGGCTGTTGTTTTGTATGTTATGGCTTGTTATGTCATTCTTTGGTAGCTGCTTAGTCCAACAATAATTTTTTTAGTTTTCAGTATATAAAATACTCCAAGTTCTCCTTACAGAGTCTGATCCTCTTGCATTTCTGTGCTTGAGACAGGGCCTCTTGAATCAGAGGAGTTACACATTTTGCATCTTTCCAAAGCCTGAGGATGAACTTTAAAAGATGACTGCCCTGTTCTTATGGAGAGTGAGGCATGTGGCAATAGATCTTATACCTTTAACCCCCACCCCCGTTTGCCCATGTCATTTCCAGTCCCCACATGATCCTGCAACTGCAGCATCTTGAATTCTCCCAACAACGTAATAGTTCATAACTATTGTGTCGTCTTTCCTAAGGATCTGTTCTTGCAGTCCCAGTGTTATGGTAGAGGATTTATCATGTTCTATATATTATATATGAGATGACCAGAAACGGATTAAAAAAAATGTAGTTGAGACTGATGAATATAAAGATGGCCTGTTGCTGTGAAGACTGAAAAATAGGTTCTGCGACGGGGTGACTGGGTAGTGTTTTAAGCTGAATACCATAGTTACATACTTGATTGTAGATGGTGACTTCTGCAGTTGCTAATGTTGAATTGTAAGTGTCTGTGTTACCGCCTCGCTAACAGCTCCTGGCGTTTTTGATCCATGTTGATGAGAAAAAACTTTTGAGATAAGATCAGTATGTCATTGTATATTGTTATCTTTAGCTGGTGTTGAGGCTGAAACATTAGCATGGCTTAATTTGAGGTATGACTCCTTTTGAACTTCTGATATATTTATATTTTATTTTTAAATGAACTTAAGCTTCTTAAATTAATTCCAAAGCCATATGCCATCAAGTCTCATCACCAGTCACTTAGATTCCTAATTAACTTATACTCCATAGACCCATTTCTTTGCTTATATTTCTTTCAAGTTTCTCTAATGTGCTGTGAGTTACACTGGAAGGAACAATAAGATTTAAAGGAAGAATTAATTTAGAAAGTTGGGAATAGAACAGATAAGCGAAAATGAGAAAAAGCAGCTTAGTATTTTGTCTTGTAAATGGCCTTGCTCTGGTAGACCAAAGAACCCATTTATTCAAAGAAAGGAGGAGTGTTAATGAAATAGATCATGAGCATAGCTATTACGGTAATGAATTTTAACACTCACTTTGTTATATGATATTTTATTTATGAGCCTCCTGATTATTCAGATAAAGACAAGAAGTTTATAGCACTAGATTATGTCTTGTTTTCATAAACATATTCAGTAGTTTAATAAACATAATTTATTTTTTCTCCTTAAAAAATCAGCAAAATTTATGAGAGATTATCTTAGGGTTAATGAAGTCTAACATTAAGGAAATATTACCCTATAATATTGGAGCCTTCAGTGCTAGAGTTGTAATTGCTTAATGCTTCTTTCTACAGGCTATTTTTATATAGTACATGCTTTGTACCATTAATCCTATTTTTACATGTTACTCTTAAGCCAATTCATTGGAAAATATATATCAAAGTTTATATGTTTCAGTCACTGTCTTCATTAAAAGATATAATACGATTTTGACAAAAAGAAAAAAGATCACCTTTTTTTTCATTATGAAAGGCTCTTTGTGTGTATTTTCAGACACGTTGTTTTGTGGAACAGAGTTATACTGGGAGTTCACTTTCCTGTCATGAAAAATGTTGAAGTATTTCAGAACTCGTGTACTTAAATTTCTTTGAGAATCTATAAGTAATCAATGGCAAATGTAAACCAATGAATAATCTAGTTGAAAAACATTCACAAGCAGAAAAAAGACCCAGAGAGGTTAGTGAGTGAGTCTTGCTAATTAGCAGCATAGTAGTTATCTAACTGGTATGTTTAAAATTTAAGATTGAAAGTATATGCAGAAAAGAGAGCACCTCCCAGATGCATTTACTGTCCCTTTTTCTTAAAAGAACCCAACTAAGGAAAAGAAAGGAATGCAACAGAGTTTTAATTTCATATATTAACAGTTCAACCACTGGGAAGAGTTAACATTTCAAAATGTTAGTGTTGCAGTGTAGTGGCTGATCATTCTGTATTGATTACCATTGCAGAATCGTTTGTAGAGCCATATCAGTAATGTATTACACGATTCACAGTTATTATACATGACTCAGAGCAATAACTTGGGGTGATTGGAGCAGATAGTTCATCCTCTGATTTTTAAATAAATAGGGTTTTTTCCAGCTATGAATGTGACTACCAGGATATTTTACAGTTGGAGTCATTTAGGAAGGTAAATATTAAGTAATATATTTCAATAAATTACATCATTGTCGGCTGAATAAACATTTAATTTTCGGTGTCTGGTAACCTTGTTCTTGCATGCCTTGTGTGTGGCATGTTAGGAAGGAGGTACACAAAGGAATAGTGGAAAGTTGGGAAGCAACTGGCAGGTAGGTTTGCATTTTTTCAGGTTAATTCACTTGATGAAAAGCTGCTGTATGTGATGTGTCATATATCAAAGGCAGGGCATCAGTAATCTTTGCTCAAGGGCACGGGTAACAGACAGAAAGACATGTGAATGAGATGGAAAAAAGCAACTCATCCTTTTCTGCTAACACCACGAAGGAGATAAAGGAAGATTTATGAGTCATCTTGGACCACATACCAGCAAGAAGCATACAGTATTTTTCACGTGTTCCAAAAATTGGTGGTGGAAGGTAATCAGACTGTCACGATGTCCATCAGGTACTTTATGAAGAAATTGGGTCCTTTGGGCTTTTGATTGCATAGTCAGCTTTTTCTTTATGCTGTAGCAGTTATATATATTTTTTTTTTCTTTTCTGAAGCAAGTAATCTGTAAAAGAAGGCTGCCTGTGCATTTAAATGTTTTTAATTGTTAGGGTTACCAATATCAACTGAAATAATAATAAGCCAACCATCTGCAATAGGCTTATGCTTTGTTTTCTCATGCTTTGTTTTAGCTTCAGACTTTCAGGTAACTGGTTTACTGAGTCTTACTAAAAATACTTTATGGGGCTTTCCCAATGTACATAAGTATGTCCAACTAGTTATATCCAACAGGAGGAAAATTGTGTTTGTTACTGAGAAAGGTAGAAGGGAATCTCATGTAGAGCTGACTATTGATGTATGTGTGTTTTGTTATTAATTAACATATTCTAAAAAAGAAAACAGGGAATGCGGTGTGGCTAGAAAACTTTATTTTATTTTTACTACTTTACAAGAAAGGGTCCCAATGTGGTATTTAATACCTGGCCATCAGAACTGAATGCCTTTGTAATTAAGACTTGACAGCTAAAAGTATAATCTTGTTAAAATTGATAGCAAACTTCTTCCTGGGTACTGATCCTATACGTTACACAGGCCCTAGTCAATCAACTGGACTATTTTTGCAGAGGAGTGAAGGGGGAGTGGGATTAAACTGACAAGCTAACACCTTGTACATGCAGATTTTTAAAATGCAGGTATTCATTTGCATTTGGTTTTCAGGGAAGCAGTATTTTTGGACTATTTTGCTTGTGCCTAATGACTTTTCTGTGTTCCTGTCTTGTTTTTTCCATATCTGATTGATCAGTTTGTCATTTCTGCATAACTATTAGTATTCTTTTCATATTCCTGTAGCTCGCATTTCAGTTTTGAGTGATTCCCAGCATTTCAGATATTTATCCACAGGTTCAGGGGGTCCTGTGAGTGCCTGTAGAAACTCTTCTTCCTGCAGAGCTCCTCAGGGTGCCCGTGGCCTTTGCTCTCTCCCTGCCTGCACCCAGTTGGTGGGAGCTGAACAGAGTTTTTGGAGCCTTACAGTGCCATTGGGAAGGACAACCTTTTGTAGCACCTTCTCTGGTCAAGCAGCTGACCTCTGGGACCAGTGCCAACCCTTTCTGCTCTCCCACAGTTTAAACACAGCTTTCCCAGAACTGCAGCTGTTCTTGATGCTCTGGGTCAATAGTTTAGCTCCTCAGAGGTAGATGTTAACAGAAACAAGCAGAAAAACTTTACACAGTACTGTAAAACAAGATTGCTCCCTAATTATTGATGTCGGAGGTGTGTTTTCTAGACAAAATTATATAGACAACACAGATGTACGTGCTTAAATCTCTTAAATGCTCTTTGGGCTCAGAGCAGTCCACTGCATAGATATATTAATGCTTTTGGCAGCAAATAGTCATTCCTCAGATATTCAGGAAATACAGTTTCATGGCAACTTCATAAGTTATATGTAAAATTCTTAATGGCTGGAATATACTGAAATTTTATTATTCTTCAGAGTTGATTTTTTAATTGCAGTTCATTTCTTTCAATTAGAATTTTGTATCAGAAGTGAGGATTGATTTATTAAATGGAAATTATGTGCATATGCTTAAAATACACAGCATTGGAAAGATCTGAAAGTGCTCTAAGACAATGTACAAAACTTAACTCCTTGCCAGGCATTCTTGGCAGAATGATGTTTATTTTGTAAAACTTTTTCCTTTTTATATGGCAATAAGTTATGAAGTAGATCTTCCTAATGAGATATTTGCTTATCTTTTATTTATGCTATGATAACTTCTTTCTTGGTGATCCTGTGCTCCTTATGCAATGCATTACTTTGCCATGAATTGGTTATGGGCTAACTAAGGAAGTGGAGGAAGTGCGGTTGGTGAATGAAGTTACTCAAGCTCATTTAGCAGTGCTTGAAGGGGACACTGTTGCTTCTGACATACTTCGATGTAAGCTACTTTAATTTTCTGTTCCTGAGTTATATTTAATTTAAAATTAGAAAGAAACCTGTCCAGACAACAAAGACAAGTAAAATACATGGCTAGACTGCAGATGGAGAATATGCCTTTCTCAGTCCTGTTGTACCCAACATCATTATGTACCTCTCGTATGATACTAGTGCAATTTACTGTGGGGCGGGTGTTGGGTTTCCTTCATTTTTGTCTGTTATTAATGTGATAGTATCTTTAGAAAGCTGTCATCTTGTAGTGCTAGGAATGGAATTACAGGAAATTATATAGTGTGTATATAAAGCCTAAAGCAGTGTGAATGAAGAAAGAGGACATTTTTAAAGATGTTAAGAGAAGTCTTCCCTTGTGTTGGGATACCCCTCAAAATATAAGTTCTGTTTACTTGGTATCTTGTAAAGACAAGTTTTTGGATTTTAATGTATGTTTTCACTGTTAACATTTTTGGTTTACTTGATTTTTGTGTGTTAGTGCCAAATGAAATTTCTGAAAATTTCCTGAATGGACTCCTAAAACTCAGTTTGGCAGCAGGTGAGACTGTCAGGTGTTTTTCAATGCCAGCATGAGTGGTGATTTACATGACCTTCTAATTGTTCACTGTAGTCATCTCAACGGGGAAGGAATAAACATCATAGGTAAAGTAGTCATTCAGGGTACAATTTAGCATAGCCATATAATGAAGCATGCACGAGAGAAATGGCCTGTCTTTCTTTCTGTAAATAAATAAATGCATGTGTTCACAGTTTATTTTAAAGGTAAAAACCAAACCCCACCACGCTTCATTTTTTTTTTTTTTTCTCTTTCCTCCCTTACGTTGCACCAAAAGCCAAAAAATTGAGTATCTATCATAGCTTCTGGGTATGTTGGAGAGTCCGTATCAGATGTGTGTGAAACAATGGAAAGTTAATTAGAACAGTTGTTGCTGCCCTGCTCAGAGCAAGGATTTCCTGTGAGCAAACTTGTGGTACAGAAACATAGTGAATGACAGCCAATGCGCTTTCATAGTCAACAGCACTTGTTATCATGTATATGAGATTCTCCGTGTTGCTCGCCAATTGATTAATATTTCTGTGACCCTTCTGCAAAGCACTTGAGCTGTGTGAGACTAAAATCTATGGACTGGGGAGCTCTCATTCTTAATAGTCAATGATATCTCCAGAGACTGGAGTATAAATAATATGTAATCTTCAGGTTCTGAACTTGTCAATGATATTCACTGAAGGCAAAGAGATTGTGATGTCTTCCTTATGGCCTTTGAAAGATGCTTTATCAAGCAGTGTTCAAAAACTTTAACAGATTATTTAGCATTGCCTTCTTTCTGCAGACTCTGATTTGCCTACCGCTACAAATTCAGCTAACTTTTTATTTTCTTTAGTGACAGCAAGTCTCTTCAGGGACTAAAGATTTAAGAAGTTGTTGACCCTAAATGATATACCTATCATGTTAGTGATATGTTTTCACTGCTTTGTGTTGGTAACAGTCTGGTTTATTGTAATGGCAAACCAGCTGTTTTTAAGAACATCTCATGCCAGCTTTTCTGGGGGCTTCTTGCTGATGAGAAACCAGGCATGTCAGGGTTTGTGGAGTCATTCTCTGGTTAGTTTTCTCATTTCCTTCTCTGTTCTATGCCAATTTGAGAGTGTGGACTTATGGAAATATCACCTGTTTTAATTCATACTTGTGGATCAATCAAAGTTCAATAATACTTCTAATTTAGATAAGGTTTTTTAGAGCTGAGGCTTCTGAGGAGAGCACATAGATCCCAACACAGCTTTTATACGTGGACTAGCTCGTTTGCTGGAAGCCAAGGCAGGTTTATGTTGTCTTTTTGACAATGCAGTGGAGGAAATGATAAAATAATTATGTAATCAGGGTAAGCTGAGGCTTTTTTCATGAAGGAAGGTAGCTAAAGGATCATGTTTTAGTAGGATAATTTTTGATTACTGTGTATCAGCTCATTAGAGGGTAAGACAAGGAATATTTTTATTTTGGTAAACTGAAGAAGGAAAGTTGCTTATCTGACTGGGATTGCCATATATATTAGCTGTGGAGTGTAGGATAACATTGGTTCTCTGCATATTGGGGCAGCTGGTTGGCAGTCAGTTGATCCCTCTTATCTTGGAAGGTTGAAGATGTCCAGAAGGGCTGCAGTGTTTCTGTGTTGGGAAACTAATCAGATGTGAGAGAACAGAAGCTAGTCCTGGCCCTGAATTGATTCAGTGCCCAAGTACATTTGTGGGTAAGTGTATGAGGTACTTTCAAAATTCTGTGATCACTTAAGAAAAATCTAAATGTCCAAAATGATAAGGAATGTGCATTTCTTTGTGTAGGTCATGTATTATAGTCAGTAGGAGGGGTCTACAAAATGGCGTTTGTGCCTCTGTGTGCCAAATCACTTTTAGTTTGAGGAATGTTCCCTAATCGTCTACCTGGGAATGTAGCTTGAAGTTCCTGCAGAGAGGGCTCTAAACTTACCTGCCTGGACCACCGTGTGTGGTGTAGCTGTATCTTGTCAGATACTACAACTAAGCAAGATTGGGCTTGATTATCCCCATGGAGGGAAACGTGTGGGAAAAGCCAAGGTTTCTGAAAGAAGTTGTCCTGGTGATTAGGTGAGCTCTGCCAACCTCAGTGGTGCCACACTTTCTAGTAGTAGATGAATTTAGGTGAAATTCCTTCTGAAATAAGTACTGTATTTTGAGGCAGTATAGAGTGGAAGGGTTAGAGTAGATGTAATGACGATACAGTTCTGCAATTGAGTAGGTTTATCTTGGTGATGAGAAGTTTTAGAATACCAGAGGATTAGTGCTTTTTCACTTGTCAACATCTATTGTTTTCTGGTGTAAGGTATTTTGTTTTAGAAAGAAAGGATTTTAAGGAAAAAAAAAAGCATAACATACTATTTTTGGTAGAATAGTCTGCAATTTTAAATACGTTTCTGAAGGTAGTAAGGGATTAGTGTAGCATAAAGCATCCCATTAAAAAGACTTCCCACAAATACGCTGTAAGGTTTACAGTAGCTATTTGCCATCAGATGTACCAGCAGCAACGTGCTAATGCAGCAAGCACAATTAGAAAGATGTTAACCTGGGTTTTTCACTAGACATGGATTTGGTGGTTTCATTTGGTTCTGTACGCAGCAAATGTTTAATAAAAGCAACTGAATATGGTTCATACAATTGAATCTTTAAAACAACATTCTAAATCACAGAATTACAAGGAACCGAGAAAATCCCTTAATTGCAACAAGATCCCCAATGCATAAAAGGACTATCTGGCAGAGAAAATTGGCAGTGTGCTGGTGATCAGATGTAACAGCTGGAACACTTCTATTCAAACTACTTTAGCAGTAATAAACCTAATAATTTATCCACAAACTGCTGTGATAGCTGTAATTCTGTTTTGCCAAAAATCTCTTGTCTCTATATTTATATATGCTTATATGTTTTCCTATTTTGGCCTAGCATTACTGCAAATATCCAGGAGGTTAATACTATATTTTTTTTTTTTTTTTTACACATTACAAGCATTCTGTGTTGAAATATTTTCTCCAAAGCTTAGGATAATTAGGGTTTTATAATGATATGGAGGGTATTATGAATTTTTGTTAGTTCATTTGTTTGTCAATTTTCTGTCTTTCGGTCAGTATTACTTACTATGTTTCTTGGTATGGTACATCTTGAAAAAGGCTGAGAATCCTTGTGTGACTGGGAAGTTCTTCTGCTTTCAATATCAACATTTGCTTGTTCAGATAGTTGGGGATTTTTGACCAGAAACATCTCTTAAAATGCTGCTTATAAATAAATTAATTATTCATAAGCCAGAGTAAATGTTAAAATTTACTTGATTTGGTATAAATAGGATAAAGAAAATGCAAAGGGAAAAAATCAGAACAAAATTAAGAGTCTACATTGCTGTGACCTTTGTAATTTGGCATCAGTGTTTTGTTGTCACCAGAAAGTGTCACCTGGCTTCTCCTGACTGTTTATTCCTACCCTCTTGATTTTCTTCCAAGTCAGTTTGCCCCCCCCTATGCCTACACTGGCACCAATGCAGTATCAAAGAAGGGTGACTGCCAGGAATATGTGGAAGCAGATAAGGGAGTTGGAGGAAGAAACTCCCTTTTTGGCTGCAGCATGGAGAACTTTGCATTAAAGTCTCTTTGGACCCGAAGAAAACTCTTCATCAATTGCAGTATTTCCCATGCAGACATTTTCTGAGTCATATGAAGCATGACTAATGGTCGGTGTCCTAAAATATCTTCTAGGAGTCTTGATTTCTATAAAGAACTATGCTCCTTGACTTGAAATAGTCTAAATCCTTCTCGGTATTTAATGATAAAGTTGGATTTCAGGCAAGTTGAGGCACTTTAAAGAAGTCTGAGCTACAAGGACTACAAAGTCCCATTTAAGAACAAACAAAAGAGTGTTCAGATACAGCACCACCCATATTTTGTAATGTGACATCCTGAAACCAACTGCAGCTTTTGAATGAGATCAAAACAAAAGATGAGTAGGTTTAAGACACAAAACAGTGTGTTGCCTAATTAATCAATGGTGTGAAAATAAAAGAAATGTGGTCACTTGAAATATTTTGCTTCTGCTTGGACAACTGACAGGGCTGAGCTTGTATAAGCTTCCAAAGTGAAGCCACTTCGTTACTGTTTGTTCCCAAGAGGAGCAGGTTAACTTAGGTATAGTCAGAAAAGAACAGAGCTGTCATAACCTATCTGATTAAAAGTAGTATTAAAGACACGTTAGTGTGGCCTTCACTTCAGTATAAATGTTTATCTCCAAAGTACGAGAGACACAGTGATTTGTTTTGAGTATTAATGTTTGGATACTCTCTTCTGTGGTTTTGAACAGTGTATATGTGTGCACGTTGGTTACTTACAGTGTTGTACAAAGACATACACATAGCAGAATGCAAACTTAAGATTTAGTTTAACTTTTGCCTTTCCTCTATCTTTCCGGGGTTGTTTGTTTCTGTTACAGGAGGCATGACGTGTTAGTATATCACTCTGTACTGGCTGCCTTTTTGGGGAAGACACTATCATAAATTATATGAACCAGAAAGATTGTTCTATTACTCTCCCACCATTAAATAATCCTGAGTTTTGCTCAATTAAAGTTTTGACAATAACATCGCCCAAGTAAGGGTCTTTATTGTCAGACATAAACTAGTTATATGAGGTACAGTATGTGAGTACAGGTGACGTATATGAATTAGGTGTCAAACAATCCATCTGATGATACTTTACTGATTGTGTACATACAATAAATGTAGATTTTATTTTCTTCTCTGGATCTTTATTTGGAGATGACATCTACAAAGTATTACTTACAAATCGTTTGGTAAAGAGCAAGAGTCTTCTAGCGTTACTTACTGAGTTATACAGAAGTTCATTTCTCTTTGGATCTCTTATGAAAACAATCCAAGCTGCTCCTTTTTAGACCTCTCAGTGAAATAGTTTTAAATTTAAACGGGGTGCATTATAAGTCAGTGTTGTTCAACATGGCAGTTTATTGATGGTACTCTTTAATTATGTCTATGCTGTCAACCTCTGCAGTCCTTATTGCTTTGTTGTAGATCAGATACAAAGTGTGACGTTTTCAAAGCTGTAAAGATGAAAGAGTAAACTTATTCAAACAGTTCATTCAAATATGCTTAAGGAAAAAAAAATGATACTACTAGAGCATGCAGGGAAGCCAATGAAAACCTGAAAGCACTTTTTTCTTTTGATTACAGTGACAGCCTTAGAGTTCTATCACAGATTAATCTTTATTTAAAATGGAAAAATGCCAGAGAAAGAATATGATCAAGTAGTTCATTAAGTAATGGTAAACAAACACAGATTTACAGGCCTGAACTTTTAGATACATGAGCAAACCCATAATTTTTCATAAATGATTGCATGTGAAGTTTAAGAAACTATAATACAAGGCTTGATTTTTCTCTATCCTTTTTTTTTTTTTTTTTTTTTTTAATGTGGATTATTGCTTCTGAACTGGTTTAGCTTTTCATATGGCTAAAGTTGTAATTGCTGCTGGAGGACTTCTCTACCAAGAGAGGAGGCAGTAGGTTTTTGGTTTCTTCCTAGATTTTACCTATGGATTCCTAATTAAAGGAGATGTCATGGCTGATCCCGAGTGTATTCTCTGAAACCAACCAGCAAACACTCCCAGGAGTAATAACTGAGGTCTTGCTCGGCCATATTTTTGTTGCGTGTTTGTGTTCACTTGGTTGCTCCAGACCTTCCAAGCAAGAAATATTGTCACCATCTCTACTATCCATACCTGACCACATCTTTTTTTTTTCAGAAAGATTGTATCAACGTAAGATCTTTATTAAAATGAGCTCGCTTTGCACTAGCACTTTTGTTAGAGCATCAAGTGTTAATGGTAGTCAAGGAAAGAGTGCAGCCCAGCTGCAAGAGTGATATAACTTAATTTCTCTGATCTGCAGCACCAGTGTTTTTCATATGCAGCGCCGTGTTTGTTCATAAGCCAGTTTCTGTTTTTACTTACTAATGTTTTAGTACCTTGTGTGTTCTTTTTCAGTCACAGGTGCTCATTCTTACTTGTTTCACGCTGTTTACAGATGTTTATCTTAATATGGTCATTTTCATGCTTTTGAGAGCAGGTTTATCGCTATCATTTTATAAATAGAGATACGGCTATGAACAATTCAGAAATGCAGTTGGTGCTCTCCTTTTACTGCCATAAATCCTGTATTTGAGTATTGGAAATGATATATAGTGTGAAGGACTTCTCAGGGGGATGTCTTCAGTAATATTAAGCTTCATCATGATTGCTTTTCTTATTTAACAGAAATAAGAAAAGCAATACGAGGGACTCGTGCTGTCTGTGCAACATAAGTCTATGAAATCACAGCCAGCATGGAGAAGGGGGGACAAACTGTTCAGTCTCCTCCTCTACAAAGATGAGAAGTAGAGGGAGGGAGCTATGAGCCAAGTTCAAGTAAAAGTAATTGGTGCAGTGTTGTGGATGCTAGAAGTTTGCCTAATTTGAAGATGAGACCGGGCAAAATTTTTCAGGAAAAATCTGTTGAGAATTATTAAGCACGCAAACAATACTGGGTTTGGGAAGTTCTTAAACTGAAAGTGGTAGCTGGTTGTGCATCGTATTTGGTTGCCTTAACCTTGTAGTTCTTGCCATACATACCCTTTTGGCTACTGTTGGACAAAATGTGCCGGACAACAAGGACTTTTGCTCTGACCCTGTAAAGATCTTCTTACTTTATTGTTTTTTCTCGTGGAGGATGGAAAGAGTGGATCATGTCTTCAGCCAAACACCCACGCCCACAGTTGTTAATGCTAGATTTATTTTCTCTATAGATTGTTAATTCTTAATGTTAGATTGTTCGTAATAGAACAAAGTATTTATAAATTACAAACCAGCTGATGCACCATTTAAGTGATGTGTGCTGGTTTTGTTCTTTCCCATAACTATGGAACCTTTTCCACAACTGTGGAATTTCCTGAGCTAGTAGGCAGCTAAAAACGAAAGGTTAGGTGAGAATTACTATCTTGGTGATAATACAGATATACTGTAAATAAATACCGACCCCCACTGTTGCCAGACATCTTCGGAAGGGGATGGTGCTTCTGTTCTTGTTCCTGTTGTCTTTTTTTGTTGTATGGAGAGGCAAAATAAGACTGCTCTTTTACCTCTGGAGTGCTGTTCACCCTCTGGATTTTGTAGAATCATAGAATAATTTGGGTTAGAAGAAACCTTTAGGGGCTATCTAGTCCAACTAGATTTGCAAGGCTTCCACGTTTTACCTCCTGGTAGGCATGACTCCTGTTTCTATTGTTACTGATCTTACCCTATGGGTTTCAGAAACGGGAAGAAGCTGGGGAGCAAATCATATTTGGAATTTGGACCATATTTGGATAGTAGGAAAAGCAAAGATTTCTACCCCAAGTGCTTCTATTTTTGCAGCAGTGATGTTGGTTCTCTATCTCTCTACTGCCTTATGAACTGGATGGTGTGTTTTTGTGAAGTTATGTGGTAGAGGTTAGCTACCTGATTAGAAAACTCCAAGAGATGCTTTTATTATTGTGAGCAATCTTTTTTTTTTTTTTTCCAGACTGCTTAATATAATTGCCTAATACAATGATAAACAGAAGTTCTGTGATACACCAGTAAATTGAGTCATACTGTCAGGAAAACATTAAGATGTATTATAGAGCAGAATATTAATCCCTAATGCCCCACCCTGGGCAAAAAAAAGAATTGGGGAGGAGTGCTGCACCGGCAGGGAAGATTTTTCATATTACATTATTAGCTATAGTTGATTGTAACATCACTGTATACATGACTATTTGGAACAGAGAAGTTAGGAAACTCATCAATAGCATCAAAAAGCATTTAAGTGATATGCATCTGCGTGCTCAGTCTGACTGAGATCTGTGAAATGTGCAAGAAAAGAAATAGCTGTTTCAGTGTGTGATAGATTTATTTCTGAAAACAGTTAGTATGAGAGCTATGACAATGGTGTATGTATCTTGATTTCTTATTTTTATTTGGAAAAACAAACAATTGTTTTTTATGACACTTCTGTAGATTTTCATCAAAACAGGAACTGAGCGTTCACTACTTTTTGCACATTATCTGGCAGCTTCTTTTGGCCAGCTTTCATCTCCTCTTTCCATTTCTCCCTCCTTTTTTATTTTTTTTATAAAGTAATAAAGTAGAAAGTGACAGCAGGATCAGCTTAAAGTAACAAACATATTGGCTTTGATTTTGTATGTGATACTGCAAATGCAACTTCCATTTTACATTACTGTCAACAGAAATCACATTAGTAGGGAAGCAGCAGCCCTTGCTTTGGGATTTCCCCAACTAGTGTTTGGGGATGTTGTGTAAGGGAGGACGCCCTTCTCAAGCAAAGGGTCACTTCACCGCTGAGTTCTCTTTATTTTTAGTAATAACATCCAATACAATTGAAAGTGGGGTCAAGGTGAGGCTAGGACACTTTCAAGAAGAGGACTAGGGAGAAACAACAAACAGATGTTCTTTGATGATAACTGTTGAAGAGAGAGGATTTGGCTGAGAGATCTGTAGCTTTCACTTGTTGAGAGCCTTTAACTTGAGCCAGTGGTGCTGTTTTTCACCCCCCAGAGTAGTAGTGTACCTGCTGTTGCTATCAAGCCACTTGCCAACAGTGGCATCTGCTCAGTGTAGACATCAAGAATTTGAATGTCAATATCTTTTCCTTGAAATGAATGGGAAAGTATTTGTCACTCAGCAGCAATCATTCTTCAAATAAAAGGTTAGCCAGACAGAGCCCTTAATCAAAGAGTCGGTCTTTTCTGTCAGCAGTGCCTTTTAAATAGCAATGATGAAGGCTGGCTGTCAGTGAATGACTTGATGAGCTAGGTGATTGATCTGCATAAATCATTTTCTTTTAACGTTGTCAGTGAAAAGTAAATTGGGGGGATTTTGGGGAGTATTAGCTATGTTGAAATTAATATATAATATTTTAGCTGTGTCCTTAGTCTCAGAGTTTCCATTAAAAAGTGAAAATTACATAGAATCTTAGTCTATACTACCCTAATGATGAAGTATTATTGTTATTGCAATTACCATGCAAATTAAATTCAAAAGTTGAACATGTAACAGATTTTATGAGCTGCAAGAGAAATACTGTTAGTAAAGGAATTAGCAGGAAGCTGTATCATTTAGTTAAATTTGCAGAAGCTTTTGATTTGAAAGACAAAAATCAACAGTGTAGTTCAGAAGTATAAGATCAAGATTTTAATCGTGTTATCTGCTTCAAAAATAACAATAGAGGTAATTTCCCTAAGTATTGGAAAATCTCATATACTGGTGGCTTTATTGTCACAGTAAAGTGCATTTTCTGTCAGTTTGTCTGCTTTATTTCACTGCTTTTTGTGTAGGGATTTTTATTTTTTTTTGTTTTCTTTTGTTTTCAGGAGTGTCTGAGGCATACATTACTGCACAGTTATGATGCAGCATGTGCTGCTCCTATTGATAGTAGCAGAACTTAGCTCCTATCCCTACTATTAGCCTATATTAAAGCTGTGGAGTTAAGGCAAATCATACCTGGCTATTTTTTTGTGCTTTAGGAATCTCTTAATAAATAGCAGTTTGGGTCACTGGAAAGAGAAATTATCATTTTTGAGGTGATGACATGTTGCCTACTCCGGACAGAGTTCAAAAACAACACTTGGCTGCATTTTATTTTTCCTCGTCATCAGATTAGTTTTTACTTTTGGAGTGGAGTTTCAAATCCTGTGTAGTAACACCCACCTGCACACCTCCCCATCTCTACCCGGTCCCCAAAGGCCCAGAATGAAGGATGACATGACACTCCTGTGTGCGAGGNTGCATCTATGAGGCTAATCAATCAGGTTTTAGCTTTTTAATCCTTATTTATAAAAAGCTTTATTTAGATTATGTGAATTGCTGCTGCCATCCCATCCCCTCCAACCCCCAACACCATAATACGGGACCTAAGCCAGCAGGACTGAGAAATACAATCAAGGCACAAAAAAGAGGTTCTCTCCTTCCCCTCCTCCCCCCCCACTCCCCATTGCAAAATCTAATTTTATTGATTAGGTATCAAAGTGTTTGAAAATGTACTTTATATGTCTTCATGCACTGCCTGTCTACCTGTTATATCAAATAAATTGTTTAAAAGGACTTTGTTGACCTATTTAAATTGTAACTTTTACATTTCTCAAAGGTAATTCCCAGCTAGCACTCTTGGATAACTAGATATACATCTGGCTAGGTAGGAATGGAGTTTGGATGTGTACAATTGCCTCGTTCCTGCCAATGTGTTCTCAAGACTCTGAATGTGCGGTGGTAATGAAACCAAGTGTGTGCGTATTATAAAGTACACGCACAGGCATCGCTTGAAGTTGTAAATTTATATTAAGTGTATTCTTTGAGACTTGCCAAGTCATTCTCGGTGCACCTGGAATTTTTTTTTTTTCAGTTTGTGTGTTCATTTTGGGATCTACACTTTGCAGCAGTTACTGGCTTTGGTTAACCGTAGAGGCATTATGCTCTTGGTTTTCAGACTTGCTGTGGGAAAGGTGTGAGTGATTATGGGATTTGCTGGTGTAAACTTGGCTGAAGAGAGTCCATTCCATCCGTGATGTTTCTTCGTTTATATAGGATTGTTTTATTTGTTTGGAGCTGGTTTTGGGTTGGTTTTGTTTTTTGCTTTCTCTTTTTTTTCAAGACGGCATTTAAAATGCAGTTGGCAGTACTTCTTGTCACTGAATAGTAAATAAATTGAAAAATGACTGGTGAAGCTTATTTTCTATGTTGTTCTTAATTTAATTGTAATTTTTTTGAGCCTCTTAGCACATGTGGCAAAAACTTGATCTTGTTGATCCTATCCAAGTGCATAACCTTTTTGCCCTTTTACTGTGTTTGGTGTTAGAAGCCAGAAGCATCCAGTTTGGCTGCAGGTCTTGCTGTTGGCAAAACTGCTGATCCAAATGGCAGCAGCAATTTTATTATTCTGTGGTTTAGCTTTGCTTACGTGCCCATGATGGACTTTTGATATACCACACTTTATCTAAGATTTTATTTCATCTTCAGCAAACGATGCAATAGTTTACTGAATAGTTACTAGATTGCCAAAGTACTTAAATTCCAAGGCCTTTGTTTATACTCTCTCAGTTATTGTTTATCCCTTTAACTATTAGCCGTTCTTGCCAGTATCCTGCTAAGTTTTGCTCAATCTTTTAATCCTGTCACCTCTCTCTTATCAGTTATTTGTTGAACCTTTGGTTGTATGTCTTTATCTAGAATCAATTAAGAGAGCTCTATGACAAAATCTAAAACTTAAGGCTTCTTGTTATTAATCCAGGATTTTCCACAGATGTTTTCTTTCAGCCCTGCTCCTGCTAGCCTGTCTCTGCCTAATTTGAAAAAGAGTGACAAACACTGGTAAATATCTGTCCTTGATTCTATTACTCCCTTGAACTTTTCTGTTCATTTTTGCTGGTGGAATTTAGGCAATGTGCCCTGCCTCTATAATGAGTTTTCTGTTATTCTTTTGGAGTATATTGCCATTAGCTATTAAATTTCATCAGCCATTTAAAGCAGTGAAGTTGCTGAATAATCTCTCTCTTAGAGGCAAAGAACTTAAAGGAAGAAATACATTTCAAAATGTACGAAGATGGTGGGGGTGATTGGGAGAACATTGCACAATGACTTGAATGCGATGCAAGAGTAAGATGAATAATCAGTGTGGATGGAGAGGGAGCTCACTGAGCTCTCTTGCTGGTGGAATCTGTGTCTGTAGTTGAGCCTTTAGTTACTCTGCTACATGTGAGACACATTCTGACTTCAGCTCCTTGCGCATCTTCACAACTTGTTGAGAGTTACGTGCAAGGATGGGTAACAGAACCCAGCACTAAAACCGCTTTTGGTCATTACCAGTGATGACGAGAATAGTTGGTTTTGGAAGAACCCTGGAATGGCTTTTTTATGTATTTGGATAATATCTTTTCATGTCTCTACTCTGTTATAATTATGCTTATTAGGTCTGAACGGCTTATTTTTGGTTGGGTTTTTTTTGTGTCTGTTGTGCCTCTTGGTACAATGGCTATTCACCCCTGTGCCCCAGAAGAAGTAGTGCTGCAGGTGTGTTGTGTGTTGTTTGTTTGCCTAATCTTCTAAGAGAGTGACTGTACCAAATCTGCCCACTCTGTTTCTCTTCCTCTTAAGTGACTCTTCTAGGGATGACTCTTCTAAACTGACCTTTGTGCTCATTTGTGTGTTTGACATAGTAGGTGGTGGTGGTTTTCCATTGGCTTTTTTGTGGGAGGTTTGATCAGCTCTGCCATGTGCATAAGTTCCACCTGAAGGTGAATAAATCTTCTTGTAGCAAATCCATGTTTTTTAAGCTCTTAGTGTCCTGTAATTGAAACTTTCTGGATTTAAGTATAATTGGAAATATGGATAAAAACATCTTAAGAGAGTAAATGAACTGCTCCCTTCTGTTGCTTCCAGGATGAGTTTGCCCTTTCCAGTTTGCCTGGGAAAAGCAAATGTGGGCAGCCCGGTCTGATGTGACCCTTAGGGATCCATGATGGACCTTTGGCAACAATTGATAATTGTTAGGTTTCCTACCCATAATGAATTTTATGGAATGAAGATACTACACTGTGTGTTTAAGAGTTTGTAATGTTTTATCCATAGCAGCCTATAAAAACTGTAAATACATACACTGCTTTTGCTGGATGTGGAACGTAAGGAGGTCTGGTAAAATTTTTCAGTTGTAATACTAGTATCTTTAATACTTTCTTTGTATAAATGTTTGTATTGCTATACCTTTATTTTAGAAAAGAATGTAAAATATATTTTATTTCCTTATATGTTACCTGCTCCATCTTGCTTACTCCTTTATCAAAATAAAATGAAAATTATCAAGGAAAGAATTTTTGTTGTGAGGATTTCTTCTGAAGAAGGGCAAACAATTCATATATTTTTGTAAAAGCGCATAACCAGTTAGCTGAAATAAAAATAGGTTATCATAAAATATAATTAATAATATTTTATCCTAAATAATCAGATTGCCTTGGTGTGTCGTATACGTAAGAAAATGAGTAGTAACTATGTAAACCTGTTAGTCTGCATTTGCAAACTTACCTGTGTCTTCGCACATATTGGCAAGAAAAACAGTTGATAACTTTAAATACTGATAATAATTTTGTGTTGCACAGCAAAGTTCTTTCTTGGAATCTTTACATTCCCATTTCTTGCTCGTTGATAACGTGAATGCGCACATGTGTTTGTAGGTGTCTGTAGAGGGAGGCAAAAAATTTGGGTATGATGTATATTGTATGGAGTGTAAGTGGTATCCATGATACTCATTAAAGCAGTATGTTTATATTTTCAACCAATATTAAATTCATTGATCTCTGACTTGTGACAGATTAAATACAGTGGGAATTTGCTTAGTCCATACCATCTCTGAATCTTTTTCTTAATGTAGTGATTGTAGGTGCCGTATTAGTAGATGTTTCTGTTTCTATACATGGCTATATTCTCATCCTCATTGTTCTTTTATTAACTGAAAATCCTATATTTATTGAAAAAATAGAGAATTTATGATAGAATAAGTCAATCTGATCATTATTTATGTGTAGTAGCACATGCAATACTAAGTTTGAGTACTTCATTTTTCAGCAGAGGAATTATAAGCAATAAACTGTAGCACTTCATCAAAATTTCTGCTCAGTGATGACCCTCCAATTTTAAGGCAGTTTCTGGCCTAACAATCTGGGCACTTCAATCAGTAATTCATCACATGGCTCTTTATAAACTGTTTAAAATGAGGTTGAAAGCTTACTGATAAGCTTGATTTGATTCGGCCCAACAAAGGTTGAGTGAGTGTTTGCTGGGAGTTGGCAAAGTCCTCTTAAAAGATCACTTCCTACCAAAGAACCTAAAGGGTTGCACAGATGTGTAGTTAAGTATTCATTATGAACATGCAAATAATGCTGTCCCAAAGGAACACTCTTTGATTTTTGAAACTGCTGTTGCTTTGTTTGGTAACTGTCATGAAACATGCCTTTGCATTGATAAAGTGTCTTTCAGCAGATCTCTCCCAGAGAAGCAGAGGAGACTATAGGAACAGCCAGTTTTCCCAATTTTATGTAAACATAAGTTTTCGGAAAAAATTATAAGCATCTGAGAAATTAAATAAAACTAAAGAACTTTTTTTTTTGGATGATGGCTAAAATGCTGTTACATAATTGTTTATAACTTCTTCAATTTTTATTTTTAGCAACATAAAAACGCATGAGAAACAAAAAATAACAGCAGCAGTAATAAAGAACACTATGGTTTCACAGGCTCTTTCACCAAGACTTGGTACTGGACTCTAGTTAATCTCAGCAATGGGTCAATCTTCTCTCTGAGGGTCATTTTGAGGAAAAGCTATTAGATCTAGATAACAGGTTCCAAGATACAAAGCTGGGTTTATTTGATTCAGTTTTACTTTTGGAGGGCAAGGGTAGAGGAGGCTGTATTGTTTTCTGAGCCATGGGCCTACTGCTGCAAAATGCTGCATTTTCTCCAATTAAAGTAATGCTATTGCTTAACAACAAAAGGCTTTGTAAAACCCGGGTCACTTCAGTAATTAAGTTTATAACCCAGGTCTGCAAAAAGTTATAGGAGCAAATAAAGTGAGGTGTAAGACTGGGAATAAAAAGTTGGGAAAGAGGAGGAGGAAATTTATAAGTAGGTTTACCAACAAAAATATTACGTCCCTGTAAGTATTCCCTAAATTCTGGTAGCTTTTAGCGCGTTGCTGACAATCTAGCTTCTGCAGCAGGTGCTCTTTCAAGTCCTTTGATCTGCACCCTCGCTCATTTTCTAGCGTATTAAGCATTAGTTAGTGCTTTTCCACAACCTTAGTAATTAAATGTGTTTTCTTAAAAACAATGTCTGTGTGATAATCATAAAAGTACTACTTTGAGTCTTGTAGACGTATCCATTTAGCGAGGGGGAAAAAACCCTGTGGTTTTAAAATCCATGAAAACAGATTAGATGACATGCACTGTTCTGGGAGAGTCTTTAAAAAACACAGGTGGTTCTTCCTACCTGATGCAGTTATGATTCTTTTTTTTTTTTTTTATTACTATTTGCTTGTTTTGGGTCTGAATTTTCTCTCCCTTCTTGGAACACTTCTCACCCATGGATTTAAACAAGATTACTTATGTTGTTAGAGTACCTAGGGTTGCCAACTCGGTTGTCCTTCTATTTTGTTAGGGTTTGTAAAGGGCACTGTGGAAATGTAAAAAAAGATGCTGCGCTTCTGTAAGGGATGTACCTGTGTGTTACAAAACTGACTTTTAAGTTTTGGTCAAGGTTCATGAAAGTGTATGAGTTTATAAATTATCCACATTCAGGAGAAATCTTGTCCTTTCATACTTAACAATAGATATTTCCCAGAGATTATGCTCTAGTTGAAGTGTCAACACTCAGTTGCTCTTTCTTGATTCCTAGGGTAGTGTTGGCTAGTCTAATGTTAGAATGAAGGCCTGCTACCTTGCTAGAATGAAGTCATATAAACCATTCAAAGGGTTTATGCTTAAAGATGCATTTTCACCAGATTAGTTGTGGCCAGATTTTGTCTATGAAAGGATCTCTTGAATGCTGTATCATGTAAAGAGCAATTCTAACTTTTTTTTCCTGTCTGTGAAGGGCTCTTGCTACCATTGGTGGCATTCTCTCCCCTGCTAGCACCTCCAAGATGAAATGCTTTCATCTGACATTGAACTCAAATTTTTCACATAGCAATTTGTTGAGAGGAAGGGAAAAAAAGTGCTAATCTTTTATTCGGTGCTAGAGCTTCCAAATAAAGCAAGGCAGAAGAAAATCTACTGCATGTTAGTTCTGCACCAGGACTTAAGATTGGTATTACTTGTGGCTGCATGTTCTGTATACTTCTGGTTAAGATACTAAAAGAAACGCAGTGATATTTAAAGATCACTTATGGAAAAGTGAGTGTCAAGATGGGCAGGTTCGTATTCAACAGATACATTCCCTCTGTGTCATGAATATGGCCCCTCTCAGGACTTCAGTTGGGAGATGGTGTGGCTGCTTCCAACTCCTTTCAGTTATGTTTAGCTCAGAAACACTCAAGAGTATGAGAGAGAATCTAAACTATATTATGAATGGTTTTATACTTCAGCTGTTGTAGGAACAGAAAAGAATTGAGCTTGGCTTTCAGATCCTTGGATCGCTTTGCGTGGCTGTCAATTACTGAAGAAACTGATTTAGTAATTGTTGAAGAGCTGAGAAGCGTGGAATGCCACGGGGCCACTTAGCAGTTGCTTCTCAGAAGACATTTGTACTTTCACAGCAAGATTTCCTGGAGAAAACAATGCGTTGCATGTCCAAAGATAGGAATCATATAATGTCTTGGCTTTGGAACTACAAAGCAGCTACCTTTTAAAAGGCAATTTCCTTTAGGGTCCAAAGGAAAATACAACAATTTGTGGTAACTTTGAAAGTCTTCACTGGGTTGGTTGTGTTCTGATTCCCCTTCCCTGTCCTGTCAGCACTGCAGTTTGGTTTTTCTTGTTTACAGCTTGATTTCTAACCATTTTAACTAACCGTGGTGGAGAGGCTATGACTTCTTCACAGCTGCAGTTGTAAACCAGACTTTGTAAGAGATGTGCCAGTTCTCAGAGCAGGCTTTGTGTTATTTGCCATTGGAATCCTCTGTCTGTCTCTGCCAATTAGAACATTTAGTTGAAAGAGTTCAGAATAACGTGGAAACTGCTTCCTATCACCACTCCTCCAGTATTTAGAACTGTATTTAACTGTGACTTTACATGGTCTATTTTTGCTTAAAAAGATACATGCAAGTGGTATTCCAGGATCAGTTTAATTCTGGTACAATATTTGCTAGGAATACGTCAATAAAAAGTTATGTATCAAATAGATCAGCTTTATGTGTTCCTTGGACTTCAGCTGGAAATTACATACATAAAAAACCGAACCAAAAACCAAAGAAGAAAGCAAGACTATGGCTTTAAAAACTGTTGTGAGGGGAGGGGGCATACTGTATCTATAATCATGTTCGTGCATGCATACATACATGCAGGCACTCATATTTTCTTCTGCAAAGATCAATCATTGTCTTTCAATTCCTGTCTTGTCTGGCATCTGCTGACCCATGCTTTAATTCTGTCAGGTCAGAGATATACGGGCCTTTGTAGTGTGCTTGTACTTCATGTCATGTCCCAGCGTTGTTGTACATCTTGTTTCAGAGATATTTTGCTGTAATGTTCTGTGACCTTTTCCATTGAGTGAGGCAGTTGGAGAGCCACTCAGTGAGGGAAAATTGAGCTGTTTTATTCCTCCCTAAGGAGCCTCATGTTTCCTTTCCACCATTCATTTGAAAGCTATCATTTTCTTGATTTTATAGCTGAAAAACACCATTGATTCACTGGATGCTAGATGCTAAGAGTCCTCCTATTGACATGCCTATTGACAGTTTTCAGTATATTCTGTGCCTAATTATCACTCTTGGCTAAATGATACACCTTGTGGACTTGAGAGATGGAGTCAATAGCTCTCGCTGTATTGTTCTAGCAGCCCCTATTGAGGTTGGTGTCAAAGCACTGTGATTTATGCAATCAGAAAGAAAATTTCTGTTGGTGTACTGCATAATTAAACAAAGTACAGAGTGACTGGTGACAAAACCAGGTCTGCCAAAGTCATCAGCAAATGAGAAAAGATCTCTACAGTAAATGGCTGAGACATTGAAGAATCTCTTTTGGCATCTTACTTTTTTCAATTTTCAAGTGTTCGATTTTTCTTTCTCGTATGTTTGAGAGGGTTTTTTTTCCTGCTTTCCATCTCTTCCATTAGATAGTATTAAAAGCTAAGCATATTAATTTATGTCTGTGTTAATAAAGTTATGCTGCTAATATTATAGATGGGAGTATTGGTACCTTTTACATGATCACTTTTAAATAAAGAATCTAATTATGTGGCTTGCACACTGAGGCAAGGAAGCAAAGTGACTGCTCTTGGATTTTGGAAAGTGAAACTGTTCACATTTTATCTGCATCTAGTTGTTGGTCAATAATGTTTATAAATGCTATTTTTATTTAATTGTGATATAAAGTTTTGATTTGCTCTGAAATGTTATATCTTGAGAGAGAATATGAAGCAACGTTATGAAAGACGCTTCTTTTGCATACATGTAAATTTGCATATAAGCTCTATATATGTGTTCAATGAATTAATACATTGAAACCTTAAGAATAAATATGTTTTTCAGAAATGGTACCAAGTAGTATAGCTCAACATTATGCCCTGCCTTGGAATTTAAGTATATCAAGGTGTTGTGGGGGTTTCTGTTTGGTTGGTTTGGTTTTTGGTTGTGTNTTTTTTTTTTTTTTTAAGGTATTTTGGCCAATGGAAGAATTTTGTGAAGCTTCATTTGCATGATATTTTATTTATTGATGGTTAGAGGAAATGGCTTAAGCAGGAAGAGTCCTTATGTGCCAATAGCCAAATTGTGAACTCCATAAAAAAGTGTTATTGGAATTTTTTTTTTTTTTTTTTTTGTTTTTACTAACCAATTTCTTGTGTACTTATGGGACCATGAAGCATCTCATTCAAGGCTTTCCCAGTGAATATGAAAAATAGCATACTTGGCATTTCTTCCCCTGTCACTGTTGTGCATTCTGCTACTATTCATTGTGGGAAAGGGAATTTGAAGGCTGCAATGTGACTAGACCAAGAAATCACAAGACATCTCTGGAACTAGCCTGAGATGAGTTCTGATGCTGGCTTTCCCCTCCCTCATGACAGTACAGTTACCCAAAGAACAGGTGAGTAAACAGGGCAGAAAAAATTAAAAAAATTCAAAATGGCAGTAGTTTTAACATATGCTGTTCCAGACCCTCAAATTTTACTTTAATTATCATAGTAGAAGATTTGAGAGAAATAAGACACCAGAATGTTCAGGGAATGCTCTGTCTAGTTATTTAGAACATGAAGATAAGGACATCCAGTTATTAACTCTGAAGAGCAGTATGTACAGGAGACCTAAGGGCTGCTGCTTTCTTCTCCTTTTTTCTTCTTTTCTTCCCCCTCNAGGTCAAGCTGCTGCTTGATTCTATATCCTGCCAATGTATTTTTAACCAGATTAAACTAGATATTTACACCAAAAATGCCTTACACTGCCACAACTATCTTTTTTGTTAACGCATACAGATACATTCTGTAATAGATTTTTATCACTGTTGGCTCCTTTGTGATATTTATTCTTTCTTAGCAGATCCGAGTACTGGTGAGTTGAAACAGAGATTTGATTCTACAGTGACTGCCCACTGAGTTTTGACTTTCTTATCCTTTGGTGTTTGCCTCTTGACTGTTAGTATCACAAAGTAAACATTCACTGTATGTAGTCCCCTTCAAAATAGGATGCCCAGATACACCAATACAAAATTGTGGTTGCATTCTGCTTCTCAAGGTATATATTAAGACCACGCAGGAATAATGTATTGTTTCTATAGTTCTCATTTACTGTGTAATCTCTGTAGGTTTCTTTATATTTTTTTTCTTTAAATCCAATTCACAACTTCAAGCTGAAGAATCTTGCAGCTGTCGTTATTATACAAACAAGCTTGTGGAAAAACAGTGCAAGGCTGAACTAGCAGCAAGCATATGGAGTGTTCGTTTTGGAGTGGTAGATGGGAAAGAATGCAAGGCTGCGTTTTCCCTCTGGGATTGTCAAGAAAGGTAGAGCCCTCCGAGAGAGAATCCAAAAGCACAGCAGATCAAAGTGTGTTTGTGACTGGAATGCCCTAGGGTTAGTGCTGTGTGAGGTGTAGCTTGGCAAATCACCATGCTTACAAACAAAAGAGTGTACTATATTCAAATCTTCCTCCAAGCGTTTCAGCATTTCAAAATGACAAATTATTGTTTTTGTTATTTCTGCATTTGGAATTGTTTATGCATTTCAAATGATCTGTAAAGTGAATTGTGTGCACTCAACAAACTTTTTCTTTAAAGTAGGCGGGTTGGAAAAAGCGATGCAGTCACATTAAATGCCAACTATTCTGCTCTTCATTCGGTTAGACAAACAGTAGCCTAAAAAATGGCAGTGGATTAAATTGATATAATGACAAGGATTCATATAGCATGCCGTAGACGGGAAGAGGAATAATGCGGAGTCTTTGAACTAATGTAATGCACTTTGATCTGCTATACATGAAAAATCTAATATACCTGTATTTGTGATGATTCCAAACAGGCTCACAATATGGTAAATGCGGTTTTTACAACCTGCTGTTTAATTTTAAAGACTGATCTATTTCATCTAGGCAACATTTCTTAAAAATAAGTATAAAAACATGTTTGTTTGTTTCAATTGGACTTATACTGAAGATTTCACAACAATGTCTCATTGCTAATATGTGTATTGAACAGAAAGATTAATGGAATATATGATGACTTGAGGGGTTTAAATTATTCATTTGATGAAGGCATGTTCTTTTACGGAGAGGGAAAGCCTACTTTTCTATATTTAAGAAACATTCACATTCTTAAAACTATAGCATTTTTGGCCCAAGGGAATCATGTTGCAAGATAAAGATTAAATTCTCAAATGTATTAAATATAGAAACTTAGTTGGCTAACTGTGCCATTGAATTAACAGAGTTTGGTTAATTCTTTTTTCAGAATCAGTTAATCTGACTTTTTTTTTAGAGAGGTCTGTCTGTCTTGTAATTTTCCAAAATGCATGATTATTAGGATTGGCTTTTAATGCCTTCATATTGGCTAGTACCAAATTTCACAAGTAGTTTACACTGAATGGAGGGTAAAAAAAATAAAATACATGGTATCAATGTATTGGACACTGCTAATATTGTTAAAGATATGTAGATTGATAAAATAAATGTGGTGTGTGACATCACCTCACAGAACTTTTCGTTTGCTCTCAAGTTAGAAGAAAACTTCATTAGTGGAATGAAAATGTGTTTTCTGGTAATTATTTACTACAGAGTTAATAAATGTATTCATTTTTTAAAGTTTTATGGTAATACTTGATACATAATACATAATACCTATGTCACTTTTTAAGCCAGATTGTTTTAATGATCTAGTGTTAGATCATCATTTCACAAAAATACTTGACATATTGCAACTGAGAACACTAACCTGTGACAAGACACTGAGCAACTGTAGAGCGGGAAAGTGAGAAATTATATCATAAAAGCTAATCCTGAGTCCAGACTTTCATCATTTTTCCACATTATTTAAGTTATGCAATGCCACATTGGTCATTCGGTTTCATCATTCCTTGCGTAGTAGTAAAAAGAGATTGCTGGCTCTTGTCCTGTAGATGCTGGGGACTCTTGGAGAGCTGTTCTTTTAAACCGTGACATTTAAAGTATCCTTTGAAAGACCTCCAGAACCACACTGTGTTGAAACAGTTTAAGACTGGGTGATTTTCTTACTAAGTTTACTTGGTTCCTCTGAGAGCCTTCTCATATTTGCAGTAGCGAAAACGTGTGCCTTTTAATGTAAATTTGTGATGGTATTTGTGCACATCTGGAAAGGATTCTTGTTGCTTTTGGCACTTAATTTGGGATGCATGGTGACAGGTAGGGAACAAAGAGTTCAAGCACACACAAACCCAATTTTTAATCTTTGTGTTGCTGAGAATTACTGCTGTGCCAAAATTGAGGGAAATTAATTTGATGCTGGTGAGGGCAATTGGGAGCATCTTGGAAATGACTGCAAATGTTTGGTTTCCTCAGTGATACCTGAGGCCAGTAAAGTTTAAGTCACAGTTTTCATATTATTGTATGGATTCATGGTTGTTAACTATTATGGGATACAGCTGGGATATCTATCACTGCGTGTGATTTCACTACAACATTGTTCAGGGTTGAGACTGGGGAAGACCAGTAGATTTGCCAGGGTTTTATAAAACTTTGTTCACATAAAGTCTGGCCTAGTCTAGCAGCAGTAACTCAGTGGTGGGTTTGGCTTGTCATCAGGGCAATCATCCTGGCACATTTAGATGTAGAGAGTACCACCTTTTACATGGAGTCTTGAATATAGCAACCCACTAGCCAGTCTTCTGCTCCATTTGAGACAATTCGCCATACTTAAGTGAGACCCCGTCGTGCCAGCAATCTGCTGTTTTGTTACAAGCAAAACTGTTAGCTACTTTAGCTTTAAGTCTTTCTTCTAATATTTTCCTTGATTAGAGCGAGCATGACTCTTATATTGCAGATTCTCGTACTTTGGGCTGCAGACAACTTGTTGTCCGTATGCATCTGGCAACTTGCACAATCCTGGCTCAATCGCTTTGCTGCCTACTGCTTCTACAGATGTCTAGTGCTTTCGCTGCAAAAAAGGCATCTCGATGTCTGTAATAACAGTTGGAAATGAGGAAGAGCTGCCAGCCTCCTTGCCTTTACTGTTTGTTAGTCCACTGATGTTGTACCAAGCAGAAATGGAAGTAGAAGCCACTCAACAGAACACCTAATAATAGCTGAATAATTCCACAAATTATCTTTCAAATATTATTATTATAGACACTGGTGGGGGGTGTCAGAAAAATGATTTAACACTGCTTTTGGCTCCACTAGAGGATGAGGGACCTCCAGAGGTCCCTTACAACCTTGATCATTCTGTGACTTGATCATGTATCCAAAATACCCTTTATATAACACAGCTATCCATTGTGGAAAAAGTCTGGAAGCTACTACTATTTTTCAGGAGAGACAAGCTGGTAAACAGTAGCCTTTATTACACACAAATTAATAGCTAATTGCCAATTACTGATATCCTTCCTGCCCAAAAAATCCTAGTGCTTAATGGATACATATTAATCGAAATAAACCATACGCTGTCTCTTTGGCTCTAGATATTTTTTAAAATGTTCTAAATTTAAATTCAAATGTTTGCACAGGTTCATGCTAAGGTTCCTGGCAGGTAATATGGCAAAGTAGCAATAGTAATTTCATTTTTTTTTTTATTATTTTTTTTTAGAATTTCTATTTTCCCAGCTTTTGGAGATGATATATTCAGAAAGCCACCACCCTGAACAAAAATAGTCATATTTTGACTGAAGAGAGGAAGAGATTACCAACTGAGAACACATAGCGTTTTGACAGAACCAGATCAAAATGCTTTGAATTTTGGAAATGATTTTTCTCCTGCTATTGAGTGCTCTGATAAAAGAGGAACAGTTGTCATTTTTGAAAGCAGTGTTCTGTACATAGTGAGGATTTCCAATTAGCACATTTTAAGACTTGTATGAGACGATGCTTAAAAATGGGACATTACAAAATGAAATTATGTCATGGCACTTTCTAATAGAGTTCTGAGAAAAGTCATTGTATGGCAGTGCATTTCATGTACTTGTCTTATGGCAGTGATTCTTGTTTTCCCCACCCAATTACAGCAAACCTTTCATAATTATCTAAGTGTTGCATGTAAAGAGTATTGCAGGTCATATAACATGCATTTTGTGCACTGCATGACACGTATGTGGCAAAACTCCTTTGATATACAAGCATTATGGAAGAGTAGTCAGAAAATAAATATTCAGTACTCGCTCTTCTAAATGGTAATTGCACCAGCTAGGCATATGTCTGAGGGTAAAGAGTCAGAGTCTGACCAAAGTGGTGGCAGATGGACAAAGGCAAAAAGTTAAGGATGTGCCAGAGAATAAATTAGTTACACAATGACAAATCGGTAGCTGATTGTAAGCTGGCTGGGTACAGGTCATGGACAAGCTTACCATAGACAGCCCCTGTGAGTAGATCTGGACCTCACTTGTTCAATGCCCAAAACAGTAGCAGGAGATCCTGATGTGGGAACGCTGTGCTTTAGCCCCTAGGTAGTATGAGGAGGAATCACAGAGGACCTAATTATTCCGCCCATGCTCACGTGTACTTGTTAGAGCAGATCTCCTGGACTTCAGTGGGATTCTTTTTGTGAGTACCCTTCCAAATAGTGATTTCAGTGATTCATTAAAGTGCCCAGGTATAAAGCTGTTTTCTGTTACAAATGGTATTTCTCAGCTGAGGAAAAGCATTATAATTCATTCTAAAAGCAGTATGGATGGTAAGTGTAAATAGATTTTATAACTAGTTGTCACTCTTTTGCACACTAAGTTTAATTATCAGAAAAAGAAATATAATTTACAATATTTATACCAAAGGTTAAAGACATGAAGTACTTTATTATGCAAACAATGACATTTTAACAACAGGATGCATCCTGAAGGGAACAGTTTTTTACCTTTAGTTTTGTCTGCTAGTCTCCGACAAGTCACCTTTGAGCAGATAGTATTAGATGGTTAATGCACGCAAAGCTAGCTTTTACTTCCAGATTAAAACTTTAAAAAGCATTCTGAATTTATGAATGCATCTTACAAATTACATTCTATGCTGGGAGAAGTAGGGAATGCCTTTTCATCTTAAACATACTTTTCCAATACATGATATTTAGGGAAAACAAATGAGTAGTACAAACACAACTTGGACTGCAAGTGTGACATGAAGCCATATGGCACTGTCAAGTTAAAAAATACCTTTGCCTTAATGGTGCCTTGTTTTTCTGTTTGGTTTCTTCAGTAGCAGAAATATGTAATGGAACAGCCTCTCTTAAGACATCCTTGACTCTATACTGACCTTTTTATGTGTTTTTGAGAGCTGGTTTTGGCTGGGCTGAGGAAGACGGTGGCTACGTACCCTGTCAATTCAACAAGTCTCCTGTTTGCAATCTAATGGCTTAGGTTGCCTGGTTTGTGTTGAAACATAGGGAGCTCTCCTGGAAGTTCTGTTAGGATGCTGAACTGGAGCTGAACAGACTCCACTTGAGGAGCAAGCGTTGGGTGTAATCTTTGCCCCAGAAAAGGCAGCTCAGCAGTGTGTGAGCACAGACTCCCGTGTGCCTGTTGTGTCAGGATTCATTCTGAGCGGCAGTGACTTGCGAAGAAGGTTGTAATGTAAATAAGACTCAGTCTATCAAGCTGAAGATCATGAGATAAAATCAGAGCAGAGTTGAATTGTTAAAGAAATTCTGGCTTAGTTATTCAAAACAAGTTACTCTTATATTTGTGTGGTACAGTGTTCTCCCTTGTATACATACTTTAGCTGAGGTTGAGAGGATTCCAACCTGTCTCTTATGGGTGCTGTGAATACTTGAACTTTTAAGATTTAGGTTATCTTTACCACTGTTTGGGAATTAAGTGAAACACATCTGTTTGTGCTTTCATAACGTTCTTTGGCAAGTTACGTGCCTAAGCCCTCAAAAGCTTGAGGAGTAACCCAGCCCTGCCTCATTTATTTGGGATGTTTTCTTTTTATCTTCTCTGATGTTTGCTGTTCTGTTTTGAATCCAAATACAAAGAAAGAGCTTCTGTCTTTAGCTGTCTTTGACTTTGATCCTACTCTTGTTTCCCTGTGAAAGAAGGAAGGAGTGTGAACTCACGGATGTGCTTGTGGAATTAGATCTATCAGTTGGGATTCCAGATCTTTGCATTAGAAATTTGCTCCCTTTTTTCTCCCACTGTTTGTGTGCTTTGCTCTTAGCATTTTGGGATCCTGATGGTAGCTCTGAAGGCTTGGTGTTCCAATGTTGCATGAATCGTACACACAAGTTAAAGAGCAAATACAAAGAAATACTCACGGACTCTTGCAGTCATCTTTAATTCTGAAAATCTTCTGAGCAATGAAGTGCATGTCATCTCCCTGGCCATTGTTTTTTCCCCACTGTAGCAATGATGATCTGCAATTTAGAGCTCAAAACTAGGAGAAGATTTTTTGCTAGTGTCTCTCTTCTGCTCTCTCTCACTACTGGAACAGGTCCATAACTAGTTTTTTTGTGTTCTTGTGTTTATGTTGCAAAAGAAAATGCTGCAAAAGGATATGTAATGTAATTTTTGACAGGTTTAAAAAAAAACAACAGCGAGGCATTACTCTAGGGATGAGTTGTCTGTTGTGTCTGTATATGCTTAGGGCTGTGGTGGTTTCACAGTAGGCCAAACTCATTATACAGGCAGCTCTATGCATATTTCTGTCCACACCTGACAGTTTGCTCGTTTTTCAAACCTGTTGAGCCATCTTTCTCAGTGCCAGGAGATCTTTCTGCCTTTAATCTCTTTTTATTCCTTTTTTTTTTTTGCCTCCCTTGGCAATCTGGGGTTTCTCTGGACCTTTTTTCCCCTTGTACCAAGAGTTGAGTTGTTTGTTCCTCATGTTCTCCATCTCGTGCCAGTACTCTTCCTTCATTTTTCTTTTGCCAGAAATTCCAAGAGCAGTATCACCCCTTCCCCAGTCTTTTCTGTTGATTGACACCCTGCCCCCATGTTCTGCTTTGTTTCTACATCCTTTTGTGTCTTATTTTAGTTCAAGGAGCCCTGAAGAATTTCTGAGGTGTTGGGGCTGACTGAATGAGAGCCAAGAGTGTGCAAGTGATGTTACAGCCAGAGCAGGCCTTTGAGAAAGAACTTGCGTGTTTGTAACATTCATTAACAGTTATATTTGCTGTGTGTATAGCTGTTTTTATCTGAGAATCCAAAGCGCTTTACAAATATTAATACAGCCATGCAACTCTTCTTTGGGGCAGGTGATAACGTGTCCTGACTTCTCGTTTGTGTAATTGAATTTTCTTAACTTGTTATGACGTATGAGATTGAAGGCTACATGTGATGCTGGAAGCAAATGAGATGAGTTAATCTTTCTGCTGTGGGAAGTTTAACTAGATAAATAGTTGGGTAGATTCAAAACGAATTAATAAGAGACATTTAACCAGAATTTCCATCTGTTACAGACTGAGATGGGAACCCCTTCACACTTAAAACATGTGTTTACTCTAGTGCATTGCTACACAAAATTTATCTAGGAAATAGTAAAATGCAATTTTTAAATAGTTGTATTCATATTGTTGTATTCTTGATTAGTTTTGCTATGAGCATTCTTACTCCATAATGAATGTCTTTTCCAGTTTAGTTTAATCTATTTTTTCAAAGTGTATTAAGTTAAATTAACCAGGAAGCAACCTCGTAATTATAGAATAACATTCTTGAACAATTACAGGTACGAATCAGACTTGTGTCATATCTGAGCAGCCAGGAGTAGACCAAGCCTTACATTTATTAAGGGTTTCTGGTTTTTGTCTGGAATTTCTCACAAAGAAATAAAAGCATATGTGATCTGTGTAGTGCATTAGAAAGTGAGCTAATGCTTCTGGAAAGCTGTTAACATACTGAGCATTTGGAGCACCGATTGTGTACTTCTGTGGAGGTATCTCTGGGATTTACAGATGTACTGAAGCCTACCCGTGATTCTGTCCAGGTGCTCACTAAAAGCCAAACGTCCTCAAATTCTATCCCAGCAAAATTTGCTGATGGAAAAGGAGGACACACACAGGGTGACTTGGACATGTAATGCTCTACTTGTTGTACAAAATGGATGAATTACAATTTGTGAAAGCAGAGGGAAGTAAATACATTGTCTAAAGCATGTGTGTACCTTGAAGGCAAAGTATGAGAAAGCAATGATTGCAGAGGTTTTTATGATGAAGAAAATTCTATCAAATAGGCTTTTGTGCTAAATCTGTCTCAAGAGAATGTGTTGTACTTGTGCCATATGTACTCAGAAGACAGATGTAGCACTGACAAGGTTTAGGTGCTCTATACCCTAGAAATGATCCTAAAGTAAAGCTATGCAATATAACTCTCATAGAGTGCAGCAGTAGTACTAAAAATTGTAAATTCTTGCTAATTCATGGTGCCATCCTTCATTTCTTCATTTATTGCAGTAATGTATCATTTACTACCTGTGTAGGATTAATGAAATAAAAAAGATTAAAAAGCATAAAGTAGAAATAACTTTTTTGGTACTCAAGTTGTTTTCTTTAATATATTTTAAACTTGCTTTATCTGTTCAAACTAATAAAATGGCCTCTTTTGAAGAGGTGGACCAACAATGGAAAAATGTCTCTGCTAAACTTCATTCTTTGAGTGTAATTTTCTTACTGCCAGATAATTGCATTTCTGGCTGGAGTTCTGAGCAGCAGTCATGTCTCTTGCCCAGTCAAGTCAATGACAGGTGTGTGGTCTGTCTGATTTTGTAAGGATATACAGTGCTGACGTGTCCTGTTTAAAAGATGTGAACTCAGGTGTGTCTAAAATAGGGGCTGGTTCTAGCACACACAATATTTATTCTTTATATGTCAACCTTTTATTAGTCAGTGTGAAATATTTATGTGTGTCAGCCTAGATTACTGTGGTGACATTTTTTTTTTTTAAATAGGTTTGTACAAGAGAACTAGATGAAAACAAAGTTTGAATGCTACTAGCAAGCACAACATTATTGAGGAGCTTTGGCTGGATGGTTGCATCCAGGGAGTAGCAGTCAGCAGCTCCGTGACCAGATGGAGACTGGTAACAAGTGGTGTCCCTCAGGTGTCCGTACTGGGTCCAGTACTATTCAACATCTTTATCGATGATAGAGAGGGAGTGAGTGCATTCCCAGCAACTTTGCAGATGACACTAAGCTGAGTGGTGTGGTTGACATACCTGAGGGACAGGATGCCATCCAGAGGGATCTGGACAAACTTGAGACTTGGGACCATGTGAATCTCATGATATTCAACAAGGCTGAGTGTGCAGGGTCCTGCACACAGGTTGGGGCTACCTCCCGTATGAGTACAGGCTGGTGGAATGGGGCCTTTGAGAGCAGCCCTCGGGAGAAGGACTTGGGGATAATGGCGAATGAAAAGCCCGTCATGAGCCAGGAATGTGTACTGGCAGCCCAAAAGGTGGACTGTATACTGGGCTGCATGAAAAAAAGTGTGACCAGCAGGTCAGGAGGGAGGTGATTCTGCCCCTCTGCTGCACTCTAGTGAGATCCTGTCTGGAGCACTTGGTTCTGCTCTGAAGTCCTCAACACAGGAAAGACATAGGCCTGTTGGATTGGGTTCAGAGGAGGGTCACAGAAATGATTGGAGGGGCTGGAACACCTCTCCCATGAAGACAAGCTCAGAGATGGGGCAGTTCAGCCTGGAGAAGAGAAGTCTCTGGGAAGACCTTATTGTGACCTTTCAGTACCTAAAGAGGGCCTACAGGAAGGATGGGGACAAAATTTTTAGCAGGGCCTGTTGTGGTAGGAAAAGGGTAATGATGAAGGATAATGACTTAAAATTTAAAAGAGTGTAGACTTAGACTAGAAGCAAGCAAGAAAATTCTTAAAGTGATAGTGGTGAGGCATTGAACAGGTTGCTCATAGGTGGATGCCCTATCCCTGGAAACATTGAAGGTCAGGTTGGATGGGGCTCTGAGCAACCTGATCTAGTTGGAGATGTCAGTGCTTATTGCAGGGGTTGGGCTAGATGACCTTTAAAGGTGCCTTCCAACCCAAACTGGTTTATGATTCTAGGATTTAGATTTTCTTTTTTTTTTTTTTTAATTGGCTCTCTCAGCTGAAGGAAAGTGTCGTACAATTTTTGTGAGAGAGGTGTTGCTAGGCCTTCTCAAATTACTTGTGAGGTGCTACGTAATTTGAAAGCATTGTAAGATTTGGATCTAAATACATCTTTTCAAGATTATTTTGAGTTAATCACATTGGAAATTTTGTTTAACACATTGGAAATTTTTTGTTTGTTTCCAAATAACACAACAAAAGAAACTACTAGTTTCTCATCCAAGAATGTGGCATGGCAATTAATGAAGATATTTATGCTAACTTAGTATGTACTGTTGGAAATATATTTATATGAACAGATAATAATTCAAGCTGACGTTATTCTGCATCTTTTTCATCTTCTCAAGTGCTGGAGGGTGTTAGCGCAGTCCTGCCAAACATTGTGCTTAGGAAAGGCAAGTATGGAGTTAAGGAAAAATAACATCTATTGTTTAAAGTATGATAGTGGGATTATTTTTATGGGTATTGTTTTATGGCTATGTATCGACAAGAAAATGGGGAGGATGGAGAGCACCTTCTTCTTTAACTAACTCCAGAAAGACTTAGTACCCTTGGTTTTATCTTGCCCTTAGAAACTTGCTGTTACTTTCACTTAGTTGTGTAAACTGGATGGAGCAGGTAGACCCCTTGTGGTATGTGATTCTTTCACTGTTGATGCTGGGTAACAGTACTGGGCAAGGTAACATCATACTGCTGATCAGTTTTGGCCTCTATTTTAACTAAATTATATTTCCTAGGCCACATCTGTTCTCATATCATGTGCCACTCAGACCTCTAAATTGTGGTTTTGTTGTTGTTTTTTCTTTTCCTAGACATGATTTGGGAATGTAAAAGGCAGCCTGTCTGGAAATACCTGGTCACATTCCCCGCATATCTTCCTCAGTTCTATGGAAGAGTTGGCATCAAAACCTTCAGGAAGAACAGGCATCCAAATCTTCTCTATCATATTCTCAGACTTCTCTGGTTTTCATCTTGACCCAGATGTTTTGGTTGTCAGATGTGAAGTTTCTTTCATAGTTTCCCGTATGTATCCAGCTTTTCTTGCACTTGTGTTGGAGCCTGCTAGGTCCTTAGCTCAGGTGTTCCCAGAATCTTTACACCATACAGGCTGTTCGTTGCGACATCTTTGCTCAGCTGCTCTCTGTTTTTGTCCAGTACCCATCTACATGGCTGTCCTCTCATCTCATCTTCTTAGATGGCAGGGTGTTATTTAGAGAACTGAGTAACAACAGAAGCAAACATGATGTTATTCTAGTATTTTGAATATATACTAGGAGACTGCATTAAATTTGCACAGGACAGTCTTAATTTGGCACTTCCTAATTAATAAGTGCATTTTTTAATTTGTAGTTTCAACATTTCTTTAGATCAGTGGAGAAGGCATGAGCTTAAGGAGGAAAATGCTGAATACTGAATGGAAAACTCTTCTTGTAAGGCCAGGTTTGCCTGTTGTGTTTAGGGCAAAACATTCCATCTCTGAGTCTCAGAGTTTCTGAAGTGTTTTATAGGTTCACTTTTGTACAGTCAGAGCCAGCCAAAACTAATTTGCTATATATCCTGCTGTTACTATCCTGCTACCAAATCCCAGTACCAACGCTTGCTTTATTTTATTTGGTATATTACTTGTTGTAAATAAACGGAATTGGTTCAGATTCTTCGGTATGTCTGGAGGTCTTTGACAAAGCTACCTGTACTTCTTGATGTGGAGAGAAGGAGCACAGTAAGTGTGTATGACATGAAACTGGATGAATCCTGGTCACTTGTGGAAGCAGGGAAATTGTGCGCAGAGATTGGTAGAGATTAAAAGGAAAGTGGGAAAAACAGGAAGATTTTCACTTGGTGAAACTTCAGCAATCACATCAGAGAGAGTGGCCCTTAACCAGTCTCCCCAGCACAGTCAGCCTCTATACAGAGGTAAGAAGCTAGAAAGCAGCTATGGGGAGACTTGTACTTAATGGATGATAAGGGGCACTGTATTAAACGAAACCTGGCAGGAAAGTGAAATTTTGGGAACTGTATACAGACAAATTGTCATTAACATTTTTTTTTTCCTATGTTACTAAGCCACACATATCCATGGTATTGCTTGGTTCATGACATATATTTCTGGAAAGAGAGCTCAAGAATGTTTGAGGGTGCACAAAGAAGGGAAACGCCGTTAGAAATACACGGGAGGAACTTTTTAAAAGGATAAAGCAAAAATATGAAGAGCAGCATTTGGATTAAAATTATAACTGGCTATAAGGAAGAGAAAAGTTTAAAGAATCTGTTTCAGGATATAGAATTGTCCCCAGTGGAAAACATCAGTATGAAGTTATTTGGATATATAAACTGCTTTTTGAAGTGTATGTTAAAGATGTCATGAATATCCTCTCTCAGCAGTTCTTCCACCTTCTGCCTTGCCATATCCTGTCCCTGTTCACATTTCTCTGATTTCTGTGTGTAAGATTACTATGTGTCAGATTGATTCTGTGGATAAATAACAAAAATGATCTGCCTTCACTGCTGGATAAGATCATATGTTGGAGGGGAAAAAAAAAACCCAGAAAAAGAGAGATAATACTTACACAGAAACTCTGATTCAGTCCATAAGAAAATTAAGATAAGGCTTAAGACAAGATCTTTGTTCAAGAACTTAAATATTGTCCTAGGTGCTGATCTTTAATATTTTATGAGTGATTTAGTTTTCAGCTGAGATCATCTTATTTATAAGAATCTAAAATACATTAACCCCTTTGCTTCCTTGGAGAAAAAAAAAAACAAGGTATAAGCCCCATAGCTTACAGGCATTGTTTTTCCATAGAAAAGCATAAACTCACCCTGCAATAGAGGGAGAAATTATGTGGCATTCTTGCAGATAACAGAAACAGTGCTTTTCATATAATTTGAATTGTTGTATCATTTACATTTTGTTTCTTTGTGGTGCGTTTCATAATTTTCATAAAATATACCACAGTTGGCTATTGAGAAGAAGTAAAATTTATGTAAGATGAAAAAAAGTGCTTTACTGCCAGCGTACAGCTTTTAGACTTGACTTGTTATAAAGCTAAGAGACAATTTAACATTCGGGATGGGGAGAGAAAGAGGATTACCTAAGGGATACTGTTGTTGAGGAGAGTGTAATTTTACTGTCAGATATGCTTGGACTTACTTTTGTCAGAGTAATTTGCAGTAATCTATGGGTTATTTGTGCTCTGATTTTCTCAAAAGTACTGTGATGTGTTTCTTGAGACCTATTGTACAGTTTGAGTTAACGTATGTCTTAGAACTTGTACGGCAGGTACAGTCTGTAGCCTCCTTTGCCAGTTATAGAAGGGCGCGCTGACATTTGTGGACTTGTTGGGACCACGTGCAGAGCAGGCTGCTGCTCTAAAATTCTGGTGGGAACAAGAGCGCATGGTGGGCTCGCTGCTCTTCTGCATGGCTAAGAGCACTATCATCCTGGTTTTCCGTTTCTCTTGTTTAGAGAGATACGGAAATGTACTTGTTGCTTTCAGTGTTGTTAATTTTTTCCTCTTTTCTTTTTTTTTTCTTTTCTGTCAAGGGATTAATTATGTCTATAGATTTATTTCAGGAAGTCTAATAATCTATATGCATATGTAAGTCATGAGAATCAATGTGATGGCTATGTATCTGCATAGTACAAAATACATGTATCAATTTTAATATCACTCTAGTTTTAAATTAGCAAAAGGTCATTGCCCTCTCCCCCTGCCCCCTTGGAAACTATGTTTTGTGCCTTTATCAGTCTGTCACTTAAGTAAGCATACCATTTAAATTATTGTGGTTGTGCTAAATCCCATTCATTTGTATGTTTTATGTGCTTTGTAGCCATATTTTTAAACATGTATTGTGAATACCTTTTACAATTCCAGTAGAAAATTACTTTTTGTGTTTCTGTAATGATCCCCTTGAGGTTATTTTTGCATAAATCCTTTCTTCTATTTTCAGATACAGATCTGTTTAACAGTAGAGAAAAAGCATTTGTAGCAAAAAATGTAAATTAATTTTTTTATATTAAATTCTCCATGGGACCTAATTTCTGAAATATGATGAACAGAGGAACTCCTTTTTCTTTTTTTTTTTTTTTAAAGGAACTAGTAATTTGTATATTTTATTGTAATTACAAATTTCTTTTTATAACAAAAATGCATAGCTGCTATCAGTTCTTTTACAGTGTTCATTGTACATATCTGAAGAGGAATATTTTCTATATAGCTTATGAATTTGTTATGTACAATTTTCTGTTAAACATAATAATGGATTCCTTAAGTACTTATACCTCAGAGGAGCTTGAATAGACATTTGTTGCAATTTCTATTAAATTTTAGCATTTCTGGTTTTATATATCTCATTTGACTTACAGTACAGTTCTCTCCTCTGCTGCTTTTTTTATCTGTGTTGAGATATCACAGGAAGGTCTTACTAAACTTTGGCAAAAAGCTGATTCTTGAAATTTGTGATCTTCATTTTACATTGTCCGAACTTGTGAAAGGGCACACAATTGCACGGTGACTTATGATAACTTTTATTGAATTTGAGTACGCTTTAATCCGTATTCCATAATTTCATGCATTTTTGTTACGGAACAGAACTTGCCAACAAATGTTGCATTGCATTAAGTTTGCCAGTCAATTTCTCTGACTTTTAAAGGTTTCAGATAAGGTTGAAGGGAGGTTGTACTAGTTTTTACTCTAAAATATTGAAAATATTAATGTTTTGGTGCTTTCTAAGTTATGCGTGGAGCCTCAGGAAGAGGATAAAGTGGCATTCCTCTGACCAATTTGCTTGTGTAGAGTTGCATGTCATCATATTGTTACGCCATCGCTCCTGGGTTGGAGCAAAAGTCTGAATTGCTCTCCCCTCATTGCCCAGTTGAATGTTAGCTGCTCTCTAAGGAATTGATATAATTTAGCATATAAGTTAAAGGCTTTTATTGTTAGGA
Organism: Nycticryphes semicollaris; assembly: GCA_013400055.1. Lineage (NCBI taxonomy): Eukaryota > Metazoa > Chordata > Aves > Charadriiformes > Rostratulidae > Nycticryphes > Nycticryphes semicollaris. The sequence goes on from VXBJ01007802.1 coordinate 205,707, forward strand.
GGAATACTGTTCTCAGTAATCTTACTAGTATATGCCAGAATTAATTTATTTATAGAGTGGTTTTAACAGAGATTTTTTTTCTGCTTTAGTAAGAAATTACTTTGGTTATTATTTATGTTGAATGGCTTTAAAAGAGTTGTTTAAAATAGTTTCAGTGTCTGAGAATTTCTATGTGTTTGATTCTGGTTCCTACTACTCACTGAATTGTAAACTTTTATTGAGTTGTCATGGCTCTTTTTGGCCTGGATGTAATGATTTTAGGATTTGTTTTACATAGAGGGGTGTTCTTATGGAAGATGAAACTTCCTCTCTCCTTTTTGGTCTGTAATTACTTCATTGTAAACTATCACAAAATGCATTATTCAAGGTAAATTGTGGGGCTTCTCAGAAGGAAGGTAACCTGTGGCAAACTTTGTGGCAATCCTTTTACAGGATCCACTTTTTTCCCTTACCTATTTATTAAAAGTGTAACATGAAAACAAGAAACAAAATACTTGCCTGTAGATTAGATGCCTGCCTTACAATAAACATTTTTTGTAACAAAAGTAATTAATATTTTAGAATGTAACAGGCTTCATCCAATGCACCTACTGGCCTCGTGGATACAGCCAGTACACATGGGCCCAGGGAACTAGTACAGACCAGAAAGGGCTCACAAAGGCTCTATCAGTCAAACACAGAGATACCGTTCAGCACTGTAGAATGCTTTCACAAAAAAATCACTCATTTAATCTGTATAGTTTTTGGAAATGTAGAAAATACTACGAGAAGATGAGCCTGAAAATGTTCCACTGTATGCTGCATCAGTAATCTCATAAAGACATATTTGGGAAAATTAGTGTTGGGAGGCACATCTTAATTTTTCTGTGCACTAACTCAAATGAAAGTTGTCGGTTGCTCTAAACTCCAAAAGATAACTTCTGATGTTCCACACTTACAGTGTTCTGAGCACTTTCTTTGTATTGGATTTGATATTTTAGCCCTTCTTACTTGCTAATATTCTTTATAGTCCATTTTTCTAATTGATTAAAAAGTCATGGATTTGACATGCGTTGTTATTCACAGTTGAATTAATTCCTAGGGTGTCATTTACAACATGCACGTTTTCTGAGAAGCATGACTTTTCCTTTAAATATTGGTGTGCTTTAAAGGAGGAAAGCTGGAAAATGTAAGGCAGATGTCCACTGTGATGTATTGCTGGCCTGGTACCAAAAGATGCTGAGTGTCTCGTGTCAAGGCACCGTATACATCACAGAATCGGTCCCCGAGCTGATCATAGTGAGGCGTAATACATCACTTTGATGAGAAGATTGAACTACTTCTGGTGGTATGGGATAGAATGTTTTTCTGCTGTGCTGTTGAAGCACTGTGTTCTGCTGTGGAGTGTTTTGAAAATACCGTCCATCTGCACGCGCCATTTAGATTCGTGCATGTGAACTTGTATACAGTTTAAATGCACGTACTGTTCCATTTTCTAGTGAAGTTACCAGAGGAGTAAAAGAAAAATTTGCTGGGCCTATTCTTCACTTAGCTTTTTATTTTTAACAAATGAAAAATACGTAGAGCAGTTGTCATTTGTTAAAGTGTAGCAGAAAGAGCGAAACAGGCCAGTGGATGCTTCATCAAGAACGCTCATTCAGAATGATGAATGTGGCTAAACACACATTTGTTCGTAAAACTTGCAGAGTGGATGAGCATCATTAAGCATGAGGAATAGGTGCAGCACGCTGAGAAGAGAGTGGAGCAAACAGATGTTGTGAATTTTCGCAGACATCCTTCATCCACTAGTCCATCATTAATATGGTTGAAGGTGATCCTTTCTTTTTATTTAATAAGCACAAACAAAGTGCGTGTACTATAATACTGCTGAACACACTTTTTCCAGAGGGAGTAGGGTTTAGAGAGAGGGCTACTAAAATGCAGTTTATGTCTGGGGATAACATGTTAACCTCATGAGCTGTCACGTGTGGTTTGACATGGCTGCTTTCTTTCCTCTCTGAGTGCCTTTCCTCGATACATTTCCTAATATAAAGGTCTGAATGTGCAAAGAACGTCCTGAAAATCCATTTGATCTGTGGAATTAACCTTTTTGAGTGTTTAAGTGCTAACTAATTTGTAGCTTCCCTGTTCGTGTGAGAAAGTTCCCTCGTATATTGTCACATTTCCAGGAATTTCTTAAATTTTCAGTATTAGATGTTAATTACAATATATATCTCTGCATCACTTTTTAAATCCTGATGTCCAAAGGACTTGGAGGAGTGCATTTTCTTTACCACACTCTTTTAAAGTTCTTCTCATCTCTTTTGTACTTCCTTCTGCTCTGATGAACTGTTACGTTAAGGTATGTTGCAAGTCTACTTTCAAGTACAGTCTTTTTTTCATGATGGAGAGCTGCTTTTGTGGTGGTTGTCTACCTCTATAAAATGCAAGTGTGTTCAAACTATTCACATGTGTGAATTTATGCAAACACAAAAAACTGGTTACAGGATGACAGCTTAAGTGAAAGCTGCAGGAAGATGACCTTGAAACTAGGTAAGGAGAGAGCAAAAATATGGGAAAAATGTGATTTTCAAGTACTATAACCATGAGGGTCATGTGTTTCTCTGCGTAAAGGCGTACTTCCCCTCTATAGACATGTCCCAGAATGAAAATGATCCTCTTTAATGTAAATTAATAGTAAATCAAGCAATCCTAATTATCTCTCCACAGAGTAGAAGGAGAGGGGGAGAAAAACAATAACTTGATAGTGCCACTTACTCTAATTTGTTCATCTCCATGTTTTGTAATATTAATTATAATTTTCTTTGTTAAATTTTTGATGGCTTTTGAAGTGTTAGTGAAGATGTTGCATAGAAATATTATTACAGAATGTTATGCCAACCATGTTAAATTCCTCTCATTAGGGAGAAAATGAACAATCTTTCATATCTTTTCTGAGGTTAATACAAATAGGTGATTTGTACCAGAGGCAAGGTCTTTAGCAAGAAATCCCATGAGACGTTTTTGGTTCTGCAGAATGTTGCAGCATTAGAACTTCCAAAACCACTTTCATTTCTCCTCCTGCCCCACCTCCCCTTACTTTTATTTTGCAAAATTTGTCTTTTGCAAAGTACACAAGGTTTAATTATTATTTTTTTCCCCATTCCTTAGTTATGAAACAACTATCACAGATTCTTCTTAGCCTGAGGATTTTTATCATTAAAGAGAGATCAGCTGGTGTCCTTCCTAATATTATACCTTTCTCTGCTTTGATTTCAAGTAACTATTCTTGCCTAGTTGGGTTGCTGGGCTATGCCAGTTATTGTGCTAATTGCTTTCTTGAAATGAGACTTTCAGTGCAGTAGTCGCTGTGCTTGTGGCTGCTTCTGTTAGCATATTTTTAGTCTCCTGGATGGGACGGACATACAAACTAATCTTTTATACCTGGAGAGAAAGGATGCTTGTAGCCTTGCGGGCTGGTGGATATTCTTCTTGAATACCAGCCTGTGTCAGTGACCTGAGTAAAGTGTTGTGAGTTTTGAGTTATGACCTATTTCTAGAAGTTTGCTTTAACAGGCAAAACCTTTGGCAAGTTGAGAACATAGGGCTGCTGTTATAGGCTGCACATGAATGTGAACTCTGGGCTAGAGAAAGAGCCCCACAGGCCAACTAGAGGCAATACCGTTATACTGAATATATATTATTCACTGACAGTGATAATATGCAAGATTACTTTATTTTCTGTGCATCATTTTAGGGAGACTTAAGTAAAGAAGGGTTTCGAGTCAGGAGGCAAGAATTAGTTCGCAATGGCACAGGTATTCTGGCTCTCTTGAGCTAAATGACTTGAATGAACTGAACTACAGTGGCTCAGGCTGATAAATTTAAGTAGGTTTTGAATATTATTGGTCTGATGGACAGAATTTTTGTTCTGATATTTTGCAACCTGTTTATGCTGTCACTTATGGGTGAGTGTCTGATTGTGGGGGCCAGCTCTGCTTAGGCATTCCTGTGATTTCCCTGCCTTTAAATGTTAATACTCTAAATGGAATTTCAAGTCAAATATATTTCTTGTAGATAGGTACAAATGGCGGGACCTGTATTTTCACAAGGTCTCCTCCTCTGAAAACGTACATCCATATAAATTCAGTGCTAAATATATAAATGTATGAGAAAGTTTTGTACAAATTTTTTTGAAGATGGAAAATATTCTTTGTGCTGTGCTGTCTGTTGTGTTTTTGCAAAAGCCTCTGGCAAGCCACTTCATTTTTATCGCTTCACATTTCCTTTTGAAATTTTTCCGAAACGTGGTGGATCCATGATTTGATGGTGGCATATTGTTGTGGTGTTGCATAATTTACTTTTGTTCTCCCATCTTCCTATGCACATTGTTTTTCTTCTGCTTCACAGCTTCATTTTTTAAGATTTTTATTCCACATGATATGTTTCTGTTTGTTCTAAGACTGTAAATTAACAAGCAGTAATCTGATGAGCAGTGCTACTTTCCATAGCCCCTACTATTTGTTCCTACACTTCCATTGGACGTGGGACACTTCGGTTGTTTAATTCTTATTACAGTTGGGGTTTTTATAGTGGGCAGATCAGAAACTGACCCCTATCAAAAACAGTCTAAGGAAAAAAGTATTCTTAGTCGACTGATTTTCCTGTTCCTGCTTATCATGCAACTCCAAAACCAGTTGTTCCAATTGAGAGGTTAGTGTCCAGGCGTGAAGGAGCAGCTGAAGGTAGTGGGCATGCAAGTCTTCCTCAAACTTCACTGTAAATCTCCTGGGTAGAATTATCTAGATACTGTTTCTGCAAAATCATATAATATTGGAGATATAAATTTGTAGAATAGTCCTTTGTCTGTTATAGATGTTTCAAAGGGGACAGTTTTCTGGATACAACTTAAAAGAATATTTAGTAATCTTTCTTTATTCACGGTGGCTTTTCCAAGTAGACTTAATCTTAAAAAAACCCAGTGCGTTATGGTCAGTAATGAATTCCCAATTTCAGTGTAAATCAGGTATAGCTGACTCTCACGCTTGGTCAGTACATCTTTTTCATCTGCTAAACTGTTTGGAAACACGCTGGGTGAACAATAAGCAAAAACATTTTCAGGATGCATCTTGATGTGCTGATCCAGTCAATTTTATCTTCTGTGTAAACAGTCTGTAGTTCGTTTGTTGTTGAGAAACATATAGGGAAGTAAAATTGATAATGTGGGCAATTATTTTATATGTTAGTTGGGACACGCATGCAGTAGTCTTAGAATTTATTAGTAACACATGGAAAGAACTCTCTATGTCCAAATTAGGATGTGTTCTGAGATATTGCATTCTGTATTGCCTTAACATTATCCCATAATATTTTACTTAGTATTTTTATGTATTTGGTTTTGGGAACTTAAATTTATGATGAGATTAATTTTGATTGGCTCTGTGATACAGAGAGAAGACAATGCAGAGAGAATACAGGCGGAATACAATTCTTGAATTCCATCAAGTTAATACCAAACTACCACACTGAAACAGTTCTTCAATAAAATTTAAGTACTGAAATAACACACAAATAAGAGCTCCTTGAATACTCTGAGGTGTAAGTACGCCTGTCAAGTCTAAATCCTTTTACTGATAGATTAACGGTTCCCCCAGTAGCCTGAACCTTTATCAGTAATGTGCAAATTTACAAGGAAATGATTGGATCGGTAGGCAGTGTAGGTTGACACCAGCCTGAACGTTGCATGCCAGCTCCATCATTTGTGAGACAAAACGATGTGTGTGCACGCATAGAGATAATCTTCCTTCGTGTGGGTATTGTGTATGTTCCAGCAGCTTTCTTTTTAGTTAATGGGATGAGTACTGGCACGTGTGCACGTGCTGATACTAAACTAGGGGAATTAGGCAGAAATTGTGGTGAAGGTGAATCACGTCTTTCCCAACCTGAAGAAAACACCAGGATGGAAGTTTCAATTCCAAATTCTAGAGCTGTTATTTTTACCCTGAAGGGAAGGTATCTAAACTTTCCATGCAGTGTTCTTTTCTTTTTGTTAAGAGGAGAATAATGATACTGTCTGACTTGAGGTAAGAGAGGACAAATATGTTAACTAACCATAACTAACATGGGCCACAATGCAGGCGAGAAGATTATTGTTTAGTAATAAGAAAACCTTTCAAACGACGGCAAAGGGAATCGAGGATATGCACTGTTTCTCTTTCAAAATCAGAATCAGGATATTTGGAGGACAGGCTATCACCATTATGTTAAATTGTGCTACCTACAACATAAGCTTCTGTCTTTGCTAAAGCTGCCAGTTTTTATAAACAACTGAAGACAGAAAAGGTTTACTAAGAATAATGTTGAAGCCCAAAAGAATCCTGCAGCCTATAAATCTTAATAGAGGTTCTAAGATTCCAATGGGCTGCATGTGCCTCTTTTACCCAACCTCACTCCATCTTGGCTCCCCTGTGATGACTGCAATTTTCTTGAAACAGAGGCACGGTGACTTGAATTTACTTGTGGCACTATTTGCCTACAAACAGGAATACATGCATATAACCTATGCAAATCAATAAAAGCATGTCAAGACCCCTTAGATCGCAGTACTCTGCTAAAATGCAATTTATCATGCTGCAAATGAGAGTAAGAGACTAGGTAACAAATAGTGTCTGATCATTTAACTAGCACCTGTTGTCATGCATTTGAAAACTGCATTTTTCATTTGACGTACAGTAAATTGCATTTTCATATATATTGAATGGAAGGGGGGACTTGGGGATGTACATATGCAGGTTTTTATGAACAATAGAAGTTTTACAGCCGCTTGCTTGAAGAGGTCATATTGGAGTCTAAAAATCTATTTGCTCAGTTGTTGGGAATGCAAAATATCTCTAGCTATTTACAGAAAAGAATATAAAAAGAAAAGTTTTGATGCTAATGCATAACATTGATAAATGTATAATTACTAAAAAAATGTTTTAAAAAAATCTAAATTAGGTCCTAGTTTTGGTTTTGGTGTTTG
>VXBJ01007802.1:212949-282949 GCA_013400055.1 Nycticryphes semicollaris
CTTCAGATTGTATATGTAAGGGAGACCTCTGTAGAGCTTGGAGATTACGCTAATGTGCAAAGGAAAAAGGTGGATTTCAGTCTTGAAGCACATCCCTTTACCTACAAAATTCATTGGCTGGTATAAAACTTGTTGCTTTTGCTGAGATGAATCCAGTTATTGTTTGCGGTGAAACTTTTACGTAGTTAAGATGTGGTCTTGGAGACACGGGGAAAGTAAAGTACATATTGCAATTTCAGGGTGATGAAGATCTTTTCCCCTGGACTAAGGGCTTTGCAAATGCCTATGGATTTTGCTGACACAGTTAGAATAAGATAATCTTTGCAGCATTTTCCTTATATACCTTTCTGTTTTCAATGATATGTAGTTCAGTTCTTGGACGTAGTGGACATATTCATGTAGGTATCATAGTTCAGCACTGAAAATATCTCTATTTTACCCAGTACCTGTTCCATTTCTTACACCTTTTGTCTTGTGCTGTTGTTCTCTGTGCTTTAAGGAGCTTAGTTTCTTGGAAAACTAGTGTGGGTAGGGTGTTTTTTAGGTTAATGTGACTTATTAAATAGGTCTGCTTGAGAGTTTCACTCAGGACTTTCATAAATAATAAATTACCTTTTTATATTGTCTGTCCAAATGAGAGATTCAAGAGACTTCACTTCCTCATATTTGTGACAGATTAATTAAACTTTTTTCACGGAGTAAGCGAGTGATGCAAATGCTACGAAGATCCTGAACTTTTACTGTCTTGGCATCTTCGCATTTGTACTAGTATCCACTGTACTAACTGATTGCTATAGAGTAAGTCTTTTTTTCATCCAAGCTGAACGCTGGCCTAGTGCTGGCTATGTAAGTGGGTTTCTGAAGTCTATGACCAGTTTTGTTAAGTCCTAGAACATTTATGATTTTTGTCTGTGAGTTGAAAATTTGAAAACAAGCATCTGAACAAAAATTGCTTTTCTGTCTCTGGCAAAAAGTCTATACACAACAATGTTTTTCAGAAGATAATGTTTCAAGGATTTGATAGGGTGTAATCAGACTGAAGACTTCAGTTTTTTAATTTTCATTAAAAAGAAAGCCTATTTGTAGATTTCTTTGATGTACATCCCTTTTTGTAAAAATGTGTTTGTTAGCAGAAAAAAGAGATTATATCCTTACTAATAAAAATGTAGAAATTTGAATAATCCTGGGAGCTTTTAGTATACAGTTTTAGTAGCAGAAGTGGTGAGTGAATTTTGGTAAGTTAGGTGTAAATACTTATTTGAGAAAAATCCTTTTTATGCTTATTTAACAGCAAAGAAAATGCAAGCAATGTAAAGACGGACTGTTTTGCAGTGTCTCCGCTTGATTTTACTAGCAATGAAATGTAAATTGTGTTATGGTGCAGAAAACTATGCCAAGTCATGGGGTTTATTTCAGATCATTAGTATGATGAGCATGTTGTGTTTATGGGAACAAAACTCTGATGAACACTAATCTGAATGGCTACTTAGTAATTTCAATCAGTTTGTAATTACTGCTTGGCAACAAAAATACCAGTTTTGTCCAATAAAACTGGTAGCCTTATGCAATTATTTTCCTAATTCTTTCCTTCTAGATTCTTGCCTTGGTGTCATGTGGTAGTACATTTATTCAGCTTTTACTTTTCTAATTTTAATGTCCCAGTGGGTTGACCTCAAACTATGGGAAAATATATAAGGGAATCACCCTTTGCCTGCAGTAGGGCATATGTACGTGCTTGAAATAAAATCCCTAATTTAGATAGCATGGGGGTACTTCAGAAATGAACATGTTATTTAAAAATATAATTAAAAGTCTAGAGCAATTACTGTTAAACAGCTTCTGTAAATGGCAGTCTTTAAGGAGGGGAGAGTCTTTTAAGTGTGTGTAAAAGAGTTATTTCGAAATATCATGTTGAAACTGTGTTTAATTTTTTGGAGGGTGGGTGGTGGCAGTTTGTTTTTTCACTCAAAACACCACTTTCTTTTGGAAGATCTGTGAGACCTCTCCTGTGAGCTCCAGCTGAACCCGTGTGTACCTCAGGAAGGGCACACTTGCAGCGTGAGGAGCGGTGCATGTAAGGAGCCATTTTTGGTGCTGGGTTTATTTCAGCTGCCACCTCTGGCCCCTTGCAGGAGGTGTCTCTGGGGACAGCCGGGGCATGGCCAGCCCAGGGGTGGACTGTTAATAGCGGGGATCTCTCACTAGGCCTCCACCCTGGGAGGCCGGCCACAGGCGGGAGCGCTGAGGTAACTCATCGAGCAGGGACAGCAGCAGCTCAGGGCTGTTTCGCATCCTTTAATACATAGAAGGGAAAAAGTATGAATTTATTCTGAAGGCTCGTGGTTTTCCATCTTCTGGCACCACACCTGCACGTCAGGAGACAGTGATAGCAGTGAAAAGCACTGAGGCTGGTGCACTCCTCCTTTGGCTTGAGAGGTGACAGTTTTTCTTACTGCCCTGGGGATATTGGGGGTATAGGGAAGCCTTGGAAATCTTTGGGTTTTGCACATTTAAACTAGGTTTGTTAAGGGAGGAATGGGTGATGTTTTCAGGAAGACTGCCACGAGCGTGCATGGAGATCACAAAGAATCGTTGTTTTCTGTTTCTCTCCAGTTCTAATGTTTTCTTTCTTTTCCCCCACCTATGCTAGCTTAGCTAAAACAGAGCAGAGCCTATTGCCCAGTTAGGTAGGAGAAGGTCCAAAGCTACTACTTGGTACGTGGAGCTGCCGTTCTGGTAAATAACTGGCCACCAGTAAGTTCACCAGAGATTTAGAAAGTTAGTGCACCTACACCAAAAGATCAAAATGGATTTTGAAGCATCTCACACAAGGTGGGCTGTATAGGAAGCTCCCCAAGAAGTTGGAGGACAAATGCATGTCAAAGTGCAAAGGGTGAAAAATATTAAAATAAAGTTTCTGTGCTCTGTTTACCAGGAGTGGAACAGGCAACTCATTTTTTTTTTTCCCCTTATGGGAAATAGAATATGATTTGGTATTATTACTTGTTGATAAAACTCTATTCTTGTATGTTTAAGTTTCAGTCTGGTCTATTTTCTTGTGTCTAGGATACATTCAAATGGTTTTTAGAATGAGAAATATGCCAGCCAGGATTGTTTTGGTGCAAAGGTTTCCATTTAGTTAGCAGAGAGAAAGAGAGAGAGAATTTTTTAAATAAAGCACCTTTGAATTGCTTGCAGAGGGAATGGAAAGCACATCTTTTAAATATTTTGATGTAGGAGGTCAGACGGAAAGTGTTCCATTTTATTGTTTCAATGTTTCATATTTATTTTCAATCCATGCAGTCTGCCCCATTTTAAAACCTCAGTAAAAAGTAGTTCATGCTACTAGCCCCTACGACTTTCATTTGTAATACCGAGCAAATGCTGTGACTTTGCCAGCTGTGCTTCTTTTTAGCGTAGAAGGCCCCAAACTATTCTTGATACTTGTTCTGAAGATAAATTAGTGGCTTCTAAATAATGCAGTGAACCCTAATTCTCTTTGATTAGTAGCGAGTTAGATGATAGCGACCCATTGAAATTGGTCATCAGCATAAATAATGAGTGAATGAACTGATAAAATGCAAAGTCACCGGCCATCATAAATCAAATGAAATCCACTTTCTCTGGAAGTCACTGAAATTAGAAGTCCATGCTCCTATTAATTATTTTGCCTTCTGAAGACGACAGTGTTATAAATCAGCCTTGAAAGGCACTTCACTTAGGAAGCTGAAAGAGTAAGACTGCCTGCAAATTGTTTTGTATACGCACCTAATTGTTTCTTAAGTAACCCACCTTCTGTAGTATGACTGCTGAAAAGCAGAAAGTGCATCCAAAAGTGTAGATTAATGAAAGCAGCAGATATTGCTGTAAGAAAATTATTTGGTCAGAATAATAGCTGTGCCTTATGCATTGGTCAGTCTGAAGCTGAACCTACTGTCCTTGTAAGGCAGGGTTCCTCCGGTCAATTTGGGCTTTGGGTGATTCTCATTTATTAGCTAGATATAATTACACGGCAATAAGAAACTTGTTAATAGAAAAGTCTGGAGCAAGAAAAAAATGGGCATGGCAGAGTAGTTTAGTTCAGCACTATGCTGTGCGTTTGTCTAAACAACATTCTGCAAGAATTCGGAATGGCAGATAAATTTCTCTTGCAGAAAATGCATACTTATTTCTGTAGTATATATGTGTATGTCCATACATTTATGTGTGCACAGATTTATATATGAAGACGTATATATACATATATATGGGTTCCTTCAAAAAGGACCATGCTTTCTCTGAAGTAATTGAACACTCCTCACTCAACATCTTAATTTTCCTTTGTTGTGCTGAAACTTCCTTGTGTGTATCACCTGATTATGCCCAAAATGTGTTTTTGTTCATACAACCAGTAATTTAATGAAATACAAGCAGAACTGCTTGGAATCAGAGGGATGGTGAATGATCACACAGCTTTCCTTGGAAAATGCAGATCAATGGCATTGCTCTCTACAATGTATGTTAGTTTTTGGTTCTAGCTTGTTGTATGTTCTTGTGATCTAAACTGTCCTATAGATGTTGAGGTGATGTGGAAAACACATTATAATAGGTGGGTGCACAAGACTGAAAGGAAAAGGTTAAAATTAAAAAAAAAAAAAAGGACACAACTGTAACAACAGAGAGAAATAGGGAGAAGAATGTCTATATATTTAAGAAAATACATATAAATTATATATAGAGTATAGTGTAGTAAAAGGTTAGACTCAGAACCAGGCTCTTACCTCATATACATTTACCTGATTTTATGTCAATACTTGATCTGTGTTCTAGAGAACCAGTTATGGAGGGAGCAAGATATATAAATATGTATTCTGGAGGAATTCTACCTCTTTGTGCAAAAGTTGTGACTTTCTAGCATTTTCTACTAAGGCGTCATAAAACGTGTACTATGATTACTTATGCCTATAGAATTGTCTGTTTACTTAGATGTATTTTCTAAGAAAAACTGAATGGGAAACAGAGTTGAACATTCTTCCAGTTTCCCACAAATGCTTTGGCAATCCTGGGATATGAAAATGATTAAAAATCATTCTATAGGTCTCTCTTCTGAAGTGATTTATCTATTTATTTATTTACCTATACCTCTGTGGCATACCATGCTTTTTTTTCCCTTTTTAGAAAAAGATGTCAGTTGCAATGGTAACTTTCTTTTGCAACGAAACTCGAGTTTGCATGTCTGAAAATGCCTGTCCCCTTATTTCTGAAAATTAGATTTCACCATGTTATATTTGCACATTAATTCTCGCTTTATAGGCATTAGCAATAAAATCTAGTTATTTAATACAACTTAGAATGTTAAAATATTTCTCCTTCCAGGAATTTGTTGAATTCTGGAACTTTGTCCAAATGAGACTAGAGCTCCTCTAGACCAGAGAGGGTTGGTTGGTAGACAGGACTGTCTTAGCAATTTGCAAATGTTTATTCAGTTTTATATCTAAATACATCTAAAGGTTTGCTATTTCTTTGTCATGTGGTAGTGCTTTAATTCCTGATGCCTTGTACACTTATTGAGACCTAACTCCAATATCATGGATCAACTGTGAAGCTCCACATTCCCACTCTATTCTAAAGTATGGAGTTAACAGCATGTCCACCCCTTACCCCCCCCTGAAAAATTGCGGTTAAAAATTGAGATTAAAGCATGCAGATTTAATTGTTGGAAAAAGCAGTACCATTAAAGTAATTGAAGTAAATAAAAGAAAGTAATATTACTCTTCCAAAACATTGTGAGCCCTGTGAGCCGTAGAGTCTCTAAAGAGAATAAATCCTTCTCTTTGAGTTAAAAATGTGAAGGAGAAAAATCTGCATGAAGCCACCAGATTTTTCAAAGGACTTCTGTCTCCTCTCATGGAAATTATAAATAGTTTTCAGAGTTCTCGGACAAAACAAAATAAATTGAGTGAAGTATGGAGGAATGAAGGTATTAGCAAGTATAGTAAAAACTTGTTTATCTGCTGACATGAGTAATGGTTTTCACTGGTTATTGTATGCAGTGTTTGCTTAAATATTGCTAAATTGCTTTTATTGCTAAAAGAAAGAGAATAATTTTTGAATGTAGATCAGTCAAAATTCCGGTCATTTATGAATTTGTCTTCAAACTCTGCTAGTGGGTAAGGCTATCTTTGAGATGTGAGCTTTCAGTTTTATTATCCAGTATGTTTCTACAATGATTACATATAATCCAGTGATGACAAAAGGCTGTTAGAGCACAAAAACGTTCCTTGTTGAGAAAATGCAAGCAACTGTACATGAGCAGTTACTGTGGTAATTGAGTTACTTATTTAAAAAATAAACTTAAGTTACATTAGATTACCTTGGACAAAGATATTTGATTTGCATGTCACTGCTAATTAGCTAGGGATGAGTGTAGGGAGCAATCCAGTAGCTGGTTGAAAATGTCAGTCCCAAGGCATCTTTGTAGATATACCTCTTACACTTCTTCCCTGAAGTGGTCTGGTGTCAGCATTTCTTATTTTTGATTGTTGGTGTCATTATTTTTGAGTGCAGTGGCCTGTTATGAAGGAGATTTCCCTTTGGTTAGATGTACTTCAGATGAACTTGTGTTCATATTTTACAGACTTGTACATAAGTTAACAAGCAACAGAAGCAAATTTGTGTGTCTGCTGAAAAAGCATTAGTCCCCATGCTGCTTTAGAAGGTATGTTTTAATTGCATTGATCCACTTAGCAAGTACTATATGTTATTTCATAGAGGATGCTACAGAAAAACCTGACTTGCTTCAGTCATTTCTCATTAGAAGAGAAATGATCCTCAGAAGTAAATTGCTGTCTTATGTTTTGATACAAGATGATGAATTTGATTCCCTTACTTACTTCAAGAGCAGTTACTTAAACTGTGTAGTGGTTTTCGTTGCAAGGCAAAATTGATCAATGTTTACGTAGTTCCATTGTGGTCTCTGGAAGAGAAAGGCAAGGTAAAGAGAAGTCTAGGAGATGGCGAGGCGCACACAACGCTTCAGGTCAGCAACAGTAAACGAGAGGAGGAAATACTATTTTTCCCAACTATAGGTGTAAGCTGAAGGAAGCAAGTAAGAACCTTTCTGACTATGGGAGTATGGTTTCATTGTAAGTTTTCCCGAGGAGACACTGACAAATAAGTAAATAGGAATCTACTGGGAAGTGCTCAATAGTTGTATTGAAAAGATAATATCCAAGTTTGGACATTGTGGAAGTATCTGATGACAGTATCACTACTGAGTCTGAGACACAAACAGCTAGCAGTACTAATCCTCTTCACGTTGCAATAGTAAGTGACACTGAACCATGGAGTACTTGAAAAAGAACTCATTCTATAGCAGAGAAGCCCTCGGGGTGTAATGCAAAGGACAGACAGTTGTTTGACTTAATGTTTAATTCTGGCTGTAATAATTAATCTCTAGATTAAATGTCTACTTACTGACTTTTAAAAGTGTCTGTAATATGGAAGTGTGGTCTTCCCTACTGAGCTTTTTGAGATGCCTGGCTTTAAGAAGCTTTCCTTTTTGCCTAGAATCCAATTTATTTCAGATACATGTGTTTGAATGCTTGTGGATTAGGGACTGAAAATGGCCACTGGCTATGGTACCATGGTGCATATTTGATTCCACAGTCATTCTAGTAAAACCAATGTTTTATCTCTATACATAGTGCATGATCTTTATGGCCATTTTAAGACTGGTCCCCAAGCCAATTGGAAAGGCTTTTTCTTCCATGGTGATAGCCCTAAATAGTGTCAGCAAACCACGAGAAAAACGTTGACCTGCATTTTTCTTGTATCAGCTGTTCTAATGCCATCTTGTGCCTATTAATGGAATTACTAAAACATGTTTCCACCATGGCACCATGGGTGCCAGTTGGTGGAACAAAACGGTAAGGAAATGCACAAGACTTTGCAAAAATCCGGTTCTGAGATTTTGAACTGATTTTAATTAGTATATCTTGTACTGTTGTGGTTTATGTGTTTATTAGTCCTTAAAGTGCTAACAAGCTTGAAGGATCTCAGAATTTTTTACAAATTGAATCAGAGACAGAAACAGAGCTTGAAATAAAACTGGCATTTGTTGAGTTTGCACTATGTTCTGTTTGCTATTGTAGCTGTTGTGCATACATACCACTTGAAGTTTTCAAAATAGCAGCTAAAAGAGTATTGCAGCACAGGAAATCTACCTCTGTAATCTGTAGTTAAAAACTTGATACCAGTTCTCAGATGTTATTAAGAAAATATGCATTGTCCTGAATTGCTTTTCAAAACATCTGCCATGTATAAATTCAGAATTTTTAGAAAGGATTCTCCACAGTATTTCAAACAGTATCTCAGAATTATCCATTCAAAGACTAAACACATACTTTCATTTTACTTCATATGCTAATTAATAAAGTAATTTGAGTTGTTATTTTTTGGGGGGAAAAACCATTGTGTGCTCTGTACAGTTGGGTAGAAAACCAAAATCAATATAATATGAAACTTTGATGAAGTGAATAAGGAGTTAAGTTCCTTATAATTTTTCTGGTTTGATCCTTGGTTTAAGAAAATAAAAAATAAAAAAGCCTGCATGTAAATATATTTTTATGTATGCTAAGCATAAAGATAGCTCTGTCCTACCATATTGATTTATTAGATGCTCTGACATTTTAGTTGTGGTCGTTATGTTATATTTATGAGATGAATGTTGGATTCCCTCATTATGTTATCCTCATTTATTTTACATACTTTTATGGCTGGTTGTGCTCAGCTTTACATTTAAAGCTTTATTGCAGCTGTTAGTGTTGGGGGGAGGGGGAAGCAAGTGCCTATTGATCAGAATTTACATGTTTACTGTTGTAATCATGATTTACTTAATCTCTTTCTCTATATAAGTATAAGGTCTTTCTCTGACATAAACCAGTATGTTTCAGGAGGTTTCCTCATCTGAAAGAGAGTTTTGCTTAGGAAGTTAGTAGTGACCAGACTTCTCTAGGGGAAAATGGTGGACACTTAACAATATTGATGATGAAATTTTCCCTTATACGAAAAGGTGCAAGTGATCTTTATAATTTGTTTTTTATTTACATTTGCTGTAGACTTGAGATGAGGCAACGCTAACTTTAGAAACTATTATTTGTCATAGGTTTTCCTTTGTTTCACAATCACATGACCGTGCCAAACCTTCCTTGATTTAGGTATACGAGACAATGTAGTAGTCTTGGATGTCCTTTCACTGCAAGGGAAATAGAAGCCCTGTGATTTGACAAATATGGCTGCAACTGGTGTACCCTTCATGAGAAGCTTTAAGTGAATCCAAGCTAGAAGTGTGTTAAACCTGCCCTTCTGAGAGGTGCTGAGGTGTGCTGGGGAATGGATCCAACCACAATGGTAACATCCTTCCAAAAACCTATATTCAAGTGGCTTGAGTAAGGTGAAATAGTGTGATGGTGGCAATGAGAGCAGTAAGGTATCTGAAAACTTCCGTCATAGGTTCACTAATGAAATACATGGAATTTTCTGTAGCATATTGATATCTGACCTGTAGTTTATAAATGCCTACTTTTGAAGATGGAAAGAATTGATGTGAATGTTAAGTAGCTATTTTTATGTAAAGCAGACTTACTACTGTAGTACTTTTACTCTGTATTTGATAGTGTAGTTAAAATTTGGCTGTGATCCTAAGAAATAATTTCTTGTATAATCTATACCTTCCTTTTGATTTTCTAGGAATAATTTATTTGAAATCGCAGTGTGCTATATAAATTCATCATTGTTTTTACAGACTGTGAGTGTAGTGAGCAAATGATTTCTAATCAAGATTTCTAGGTTACTGTTCATAATTAAGCTTAGTATTGTGTATAATTCACTATACCACATTTTCCAGTGACAGCCACGTAAATTAGATATCATCACAAGGGTTCTGGAGATTTATATTGTTATAAGGATACACTGTAGCCTTTTCCCATAAACTAAAGTGTGTTTTCCTGGCACACAGAAATTCTGTAAAAACCTGCATTTTGTCACCCAATTTTTGAGCTAACATGTATCCGCTGTGTAGTTTTACAGCTCTTCTGTACTCCATGCTGCTTCTACCACCAAATAGAATTTGGATAACACTGAGTAGATACCACGGAGTGGAAGGATTTATGTCTTGTAAAGCTAAGCATAAATTATTTTGTTTAATATATCTTAATGTTGTTCTTCTGGAGAATTGTATACACAAGTACAGGATGTACTCGGATGGTAAGTCTTTTATTGTGGAATATTATTCATCACCAAACTGTCCTCTGTGTCTTCTGGTGTTTGATTTTCATTGGTGTGATTTCTAAGTCTTTTTTTTTTAATGTGCATACTTCTGAAATACAAATTAGGGTTTTTTTCCTAATGAAACATTATCATGTGCTATTATCAAAGGTTATTCACTGAAAACTTGAGAAAAAGGCAATGAAAACTAATTTTGATTGTTAATGGAAATGTATTTTTAGTCTTAAACAGCTTCCCTCAGCAATAATTATAGTTATGCCTCTTGGGTGTTTTTGGACTTCTAAATTTACATCCAGCAGTTCTTTTTCATTTAGTAGTTAATCTTTTACGTAACACTGCAAATTCATACTTTTACTTAAGATTAGGAGAGTCAAGAGAGTATATTCCTCTATCCATCCTTTAAAAATACAGATGTAGATGGGTTTTTTCTGTGTTATTAAGAAATGGCTGTGTCTATGCTGTATACAAGCTAAAGCATCTATATTGTTCTGCAGTTGAGTTCTGAGTGTCAGTTCTAGATTTGAAAAACATGAATTCAATCACTTTATGTAATTTATAAGGATTAATAGCAAGATAATTAGGTACCCTTGTAGAAATAGATTTCTGTTATTCAGCCACGAAGATGCAATTTTTGTAGAAAAGCAGAAGCATAAAGAGTATCAATTTGGGGGTTTAGAAGTTAGCATAAGGTACAGGTCATAGTCACAAAGAAAGACTAAATTAGTTGAGTGGTATTTTACTACTGGAGTAGTTATTAAAATATGAAGCTTTTTTTCCCCCTGCACTATTTTTGCGTACAGCTGTTAAGCATGTGTTTGCCATAACCAATGAAGTTTAAATCCTTTCCTCCCAACTGAAAAAGAGTTAATTTTGAAAGGGATTGGTACATGCCTTTTTCATCCAGCTTCCAGCAAAACCTTACACATGTGTTTAGGGTCTCCTGATGAAAGTTTTGGTCCTCTAATTAAAAGTGGAAATATGCAAGTAGCACTAATTTGTGTGACTGAACTTTTCTTTTTACATTAAGTGTGCAGCTTTTCAGAGCTTAAGAAATGGTTAAAATTAATCCTGTGTGCAGTTACTGAGAGAAGAAGCAGGCAACAAATGTCAATAAATCTAGATCTGTTTGAAGCAAACGTCACTAAATCTTAGTCTTGACTGCTCTCTGGTAGTGTCAAGAGCTGCTCTGTAAGATGAATTTGAGGGGAGGATGAAAAAGGTACCATATTAAAGCACAGCACTGATAAGTTTAGTTAAGAGGCAGAAGATGTGTCCTTGCAGTGACATTCAGTGGCCGATATTTGTTTCCCTTTAAATAATATGCTGTACATCTATGAGAATGATGGCTTGGTGTTTGTGACATTGCATCTTCACCAAGGTTACTGGCTCCAGGACAGGCAGTCTCTCCTCTCTTTCTCTCTCACACCCTGTCAATAAATATCCACTTGTCTGAGGAAGTGAGATACAGATTTTACAGCTGACACCAGAGCATCTTCATTTCCAGAAGCAATGAGTTTCAACACATGTGAACGTGAAGTAGGAAAAAAAAAATAAAAATTAAAGGGATATATCTTTCAGGTCTTTGTCATAAGAAAGCAGTTAGCCCTTTCAGACAACAAAATCCAAGCTTTGGCAATAATAGATCATTTAAAGTCTTGCAGTGAAACCAAAAATTTACATTGTGGCAACATATTAAATTTAGCTCAAAGCTTTGGCTTAAAATGAGATAAATGTATTTCCATTTCCATAATATATATTCATGTGTGTCTACTTTAAAAGGGGAAAGTAATTAAAGAACAATATCATACATACATTGTGATTTTTCTGCTCTGTTATTTGAGGCTGTTCACACCATAGTATTAGATAACCTCCTTCACCATTCTGTTCTGTCCAAATAGGCAACTTCCCCAGCTCTCAGCTATAAAGCAGGGAAAAGATACTCCATACATACAAATATATGTATACGCAATAAACTAGGGATGTGTAACACTGGGATTTCTACTACAGGTAAATATTTTGTATGAAAAGTTATGTAACAAAATGAATAAATCTCAGTCAGTTGGAAAAAACCTTAAATTTTCTAATCTGTAGCCTATTATTTCCCTGAAGAGAAAAGCAAGTAATTGTGGGAATAATTTATTCACCTATTGTTTATTTAATCTCTAATTCTTATTTATGCAATCCTAACATCTGTGAGTAAATGGACCCTCTTGCCCATTCTTCTCCCTTTTATTTTTTTTTTATTTTACAGCTGAAATGTGTTAGTGACATTTAACAAGTCTGTTTTATTGTTAGCTTGTACCAAGTTGCTAATATGGTTTCTCTTGCTCTCCTTCCCCTTCTCCCTACTCCTTCCGCTCCACAACCTCCCACCGCCTTCCAGCTGAGCACTCATTGTTGTCCATTCCTGATTTCTCACCACTAATTGTACTACTGCAAGAGGTAGAATTAAATGCTTCAAAAAGTTTTTCAGCTTCTTAATGGTCTATTTGTATCAATACCATAGGCAGCACCTATCCATATCCCATGAGGGTAGGGTTAGCCATTACAAATACAGAGATGTAACCATCTTTACAGTACTTTTTCAGTGTGGGAGCAGGTTTTTTCTGGCAGACTCTTATAGCAATTGCATCAGGGGCTCTGAAGGTTGGTTCGTTTGGCTATGTTGTACAGATATGCTTCTACGACCAGGACTAAGGCAAGCTCTCCTTCTGAATATCATTTTCTGAGCCCTTCTTGGAATTTCATACTTTGCATCAGCTTCCGGATATGTGGAAATACTTTCTGTGTGTGGTATTGGCTTGCTAAAAAGTCATAATCTCCAAAAAGATGCCTCTGAAATGTCCAGCCTGATAAACATACATTGCCTGATACTAAAAAACGTGGATCAATTCAGAGCTGGTGTTTTCAGTTGAGATTCAAGTCCTGGAATCTTTCTACAGAGCTAATAAATCCTGTGTGGGGTGGTGCACTATGGCAGGAGTGTCTCTGGGGTTTAAACTTTTATTTCCAAGTATAATAGTAGGTTAAAATACAAAAATATGATAAAGGTTTCTGTAAGTATCTTGAATGCACAGATTGTGTATGCTAAGGTGGTGTATTAATAACAGGTGTCTGTGTTCTCAGGAACTTCTTGTTACATTACTGCCTCTGCATGTCTGGCACAACATTTTCATCTAATATGAGGAATTATTTAGATTGAGGATTTTCTAGGAAAACCTTACTAATAGGTTCTATGGAAATTGTCTACAGAGTTCTCAGTGTTGAAGCAAAGTATTTTCAGTCTTTAAAAAATGGTTTTGGTAATTCTGCTATTTTGAATGAAATATGTGATAAAGGAGCGTTGCTTGCAAGAAAACCTAGAAAGCATTACTTTTTCCCAATGTTTCTAGGGAGTTTTAAGTTGTGTCTTTTAAATCCATTTCTTGATGAGAAGCCACCAAGGAGTGATTTTTTTTTTTGTTCCTTCTGCCTCTCTTAAACAGGAGAGCTGAAGGGTGGTTGCAGCCTTTTGGAGGAGGCTTAAGAGATTTCATGTAGGATCGGTAGGTGTAAGTCCAATTTTGTAAGTTAAAACTACTTATGAAGCTTTTTTACATAAAGTTTCTAGCATGCCAGGGTATGCAAAATGTTGTTCTGCTTCTAAGAAGATGTGGGTATGGGTTAGGCTCATTCTCATAGAATATGTTGGATGGCTAAAGAAATAAAGGTGAGTGGATCTCATCCTCAGCATTCAAAAGCAACAGTGAGGTGTTTTTGAGTCAGGCTTGAAATAGTGTAAATGTATGCCTCTTCAATATTTGGACCCATACAAAAAGACATCATGATTGACCATCCTAGGTCCTGGGACTCAAATGTTACGTGAAAGAGACATAAACTGAAATGTCAGAATTAAATGAATAGAAGTGTGGCAGTTGATGGGTTGCATTTTTTATATCTGCTAAATGTGGACAGAGCATATCCTACCCATATCAAGAGCTATAGATGAGTTAAAACTCCTTTCAAAATAGTTAGCATAGCAGAAGAAGCTCATTCATTTCTTAAAAAATTTAACATATTTCCAGTCTAGTTCCCTGAACTGTAAATTAGGAGCTGTACATTAATTGGGGTATCAATCAATTTCTTTCAATTTTATGTTACTACTTGTTACTTTGTGGTCTTGTAGTAAGCAATTATGGATGAAAAGCATGGCAAAAACCTTTCAGCAGCTTTACTGAAAACTCCTGTGTGAGTTGTTTTAAGAAATTTATATTCTTTCTGAACTTTTCAGTTATAGGATTCTGTTAATTAATGTGTAACTGACAGAAGAAAAGAATCTTATGCCTGACAGCAAGCCCTACAGAGATGAGGTGCTTTTGCTGAAGGGTGGAGGATTATGGTTCCGATGCTCTTCAGTTAAGAAAAACAAGAAACCAAACACAAATAGAAAAATCCCCAAGCCCTCACAACCTCTTAGAAAAGATAATCTAAGAAACCCATGTATGCATGGAATAAAAACATAATGGAAAAGAATATCAAAGAACGGCCCCAAACCTTATGCACAAGATAACTGTGTAACTATTGCACACTACAAGGATGAATACTCCCAATCTTTCATAGTCTTATAGATGTTATGAATTACTTATAAATTAATTCATTCTATAGTCTTTCCCCCATCACCAACAAGTAGTCTAGATGCGCTCTTTATTTAAAATTTGATTCTGTGAAATGTTTATAAAAGTGCATGACAGCTTTATATATGTTTGTTTTCTAATGTTTTTAAAGTATCATCTGCTGACCTTTAGTGATAGAAATGTCTTTTAATTCTTTTTATTTTCTATTAGTGCTGCAATCTGGAGAGAGGTGATAATTGAATTCTGCCTTATGTGTCAGCAAAATGTTAGTTTCCAGCAATAGGCCCAGATTACAATCTTCCTATTGTACTTTTTGTAATCTGATCTTGAAGTTCACAAATTTAGAGGTGCCCATTGAGTTAAGACAGAATATTGCTCACAATAACGGTTACTGGTGGTGTACACCATGTTGTCTGGCCTTAAGATCCCAACCCAGGTTTCAAAGGTGTTAGCCCATACAAAGCTATGTATTGACTGTAAAATGATTACAGAGGAGAAACAGGCAAATACACTTTACCACAACTAGGCATTGAGCTCAGGAAAGGAAGAGGTCTGTCTGAGAGGATAGAATCCTCTAACCTTAGCTAAGCACTCCCTGCTATGTTAGCAAAGACGGGTTCTCTGATTCCAAACTGGGGTTGATTTCAGGTACAGTTGTTATTGAAAGAAAAGTTCATCAGACTGGGATGTATAAGTTAGAGCAGAAACTCAGCCCCTGCAGTGGTCCAAACTTCTAGAAAGTGTTATGTACGTGTATTGAGGAAGATTAATGTTGTTATTTTCAGAAATATTTGCATAGGGCTCGTTATTATTGACTCTAGACTAGTAATTAACAATTCTGGAGGCTCCTAAACAAGCTCTGGTGAAAGTAGTTGTTCACTTTCAAGAGTTTTCTTGCTGACTTGTCCAAATTCATGGTAAAGTTTCTCATTAATTTATTGATGGATATTTTCTTTTGATAGACAAAGGTAAAGGGGAGGAAGGCCTTCTGTTGAATTGTATGTTTTTCATTTCAACGAATAGTACATTTTCAGTGGTTCCCAGGGAGATCTGTTCAGATACCACTTAGAGTAAGACATAGTGCTACCTCCCTGTGCACCACTTGAAGTGTTCATCCCTGTTCTACCCAGGGCCCTCTATTACTCATGTGTTTATGGGTGCAAACCTAAATACATAATTTGCAAAAGAAATGTGGCGCTGTAATAGTTGTTATATTATCCGAGTCTTGAACTAGTGTGCTCTTCACTGAAGTTTTTTATAAATGTGATTATCAAGAGATATAACAATGCCATAGTAACAAAATATACCTTATGTTTATGCTATAACTGAATTATTCTTGCTAATTATAGTAAGTATTTTTAGTCATTGATATATGCAGCCACTAAAACACTGCATTTATCAGCTGAGTGTTTTTTTTCTCCTTGGCTTTGAAGTTGCCAGTGTATATTTAATCTCAATTTATTTCTACTAGTCATTGTTATATAAAACCTAATGCATGGAAACACAATATTTATCCCAGCAGCTGTTAAAAATCTGTGGATATGGATTAATGTCAGCTTTTAAATGTGTAGTGCTTTAGTTAATTCCATCCAAGGACAGATGATATCATCCACTAGGAAGGAATATATTAAAAGCTGTCAGCCAGAAGGTAGTAAAAGTAGGTGATATGTTATAAGGAGGACTAAAAGGTCATTCAAAGAAGAGATATTGCTAATAAGTCAATTAAAATTTTCAAGCTGACATTTTACAAATTTCTGTGTAAGCCCTAAAACGTTTTCAAAGCTAGCAAAATTCATATCCAAGAGTGGAAAAACAGGGGTCATGCAAAACCTGCACAGTCCCTTCATGAAATGAGTGACTTGGGAGCTGGCTGCTTTAGGTTAAGTCATTGGGCAGATCAGGCTAGAGAGGGCCAGTCAGTTAACCAGGTTAGTGCTATTTGGGCTGCATTTGTGAGTATAACATGCAAGTATTGTATATCTAGGCAAATTTATTTCCATAGTTACCTTCTGCATTGTATTGCAGGCCTTTCCAAGGCTCATCTGCATTAAGTGCAAGTAACTACTATATGGTTAGATAGGAATTGTGTATGAACATACTTATTTAGATTACATTTAAATGTGAGAACAAATTCATTTAAATTTACTGTGCAACAAGTGGGCGGTCATTGTGCCAATTTATTCAGGTTGTGCTTTGATACTATCTCACCGTCAGGTTTCCAGGCTCAAGATTAAATGCTGATGGAGATGGGGATGCAATCTCTGTCAAGGAACTAAATCCTCTCTTGTAACTTGCAGTGTTCTTCCCTTGTTCTGAGTTTGATAAAGTTTAGGTAAAACATGAAGAAAAAGGTTCAGTCCTGTTGAACGTATTGATGCATCTGACTGCCCCACCATAAGAGAAAAATACTTGAGTACCTTTCAGTATTGGGCTCAAAATTAAGAAAATCCAGCATTAAGCCTATTTTTCTTGGCTTTACTTGTGTTCAGAGACAACAAAAGTGAATTAAATTTGATGAAAACACAATATACAATTTCTCTATTTAACATTATCTAGACCCAAAGATGATAGTTTTCTCACACACTTATGGAACAAATTTTGTACAGTAGATACAAGGTGGACATTTGGATTTAGTATTAATTAGGGCACAGGTAAAAAAAATAATCATAGTCTGTAACTTCAAATCTATAGAATAAAATATATTTTTCCATGCAATTGAAAACAGTTTCTGCACGTTTGTTGTTGTGAACTCTGTAGCCATGCAATGACCAAAGGGTGCTGTATTTATTTGATTTTGAACACAGGGTCTAAAACATACAAAAGGCATTCTGTCAGCTAGAGCCTTAGGCGTGGGCTCTCAGAGACGTACCTCTTTCCAGCTGAAATGTAGCTCTGGTTGCTTTTGACAAGACTTTTTTTAAGCCCAAGTTAGTTCAAGTCTGAGTGAGGTGGGGTGAAGAGGGGGTTTGTTTTGTTTTGGTTTTTGTTTGATTGTTGTTGTTTTCTCCTTTATTTTATTACTCTTTTCTGCTATTATATTTAAGTATCTTGATTTTCAGCTGTTCTTAGGGTACCTTTTTCTCAGATAATCTGAGACCCTGGACTATCTGCCTCATTTTTGGTGGGTTGGAGATGTTTCTTATTGATTATTCTTCTTATCAGGCAACAGAGGTATCAACTGAGCAAGTATTTCAGTGATGAATGATCAGACAGTAGTAGTCAGAATCCAGTTTCGTGTCTGAAATAGACATTTTCTTGGTTTGCACACTTTGCCTGATAAGATTTCTTCTTTTCTGTGACCTTCTTACAGAAGGTCTGCTGTCTTCAGATATTCTCACTTTTTAAAATTTATTGAGCTTATTATTAGAAGGTATCCTGACCATATACTTAAATTTGCATATTAGTTTATCTAGAAAATGTGACTGTGTCAGTTTAATTCTAGGTTCATAGTACAAATTACCTAGTTCAGTAAACCAATGCAAAAAGAAAACTAATGAATCAAGCTTCCAGAAAATATGTGGAAGGTCTACTGCAAAGTCTTGAAAATCCATCAAGTTTACTTGTGTACAATTGCAGGAGCAAAAGGGAAAAAACCCACAGGCATTGTTTAAGAGTTTGATAATAACACACTTTGTCTGATATATAATATTATTTGAAAGAGATGTTTATATGCCTGATTCTGTGCATGCACACTCTATGTGCATATCTATAACACAAAAATATTATATCATGTCTTTATCCGCTAATCTAACATGATTAGGTTGGCCCTGCTTGTTTCACTTGACAGGCAGGCAGTGACATCAATCAAAATTTCTGCCATTCATGTTGCTTTTCATGATGCAAGTGAGAGTCCTGACAGGTTTCTTTAAAGTGGGATAGCAATAACATCGGGATTTTGGTTTTTGTAAGGTGGGAAGGATAGTCATCCATGTATACGGATCATTTCTCTATATAATCAGTGTTCATTTAAGCTTGTATCTAAATGGTGTCATAATGTACATTAAGGTACCCAGGTGTTCTCAGCAATATCAGGTGTTTTATGTTCTGAACGAAAAGGTAATGTTTTCCAAGACTGAGCAAGTACTTTTTGCATGACTAAAACCTGTCATACGGGAAACCGTTGTGGTTTGTGGAGATTTTGTTGTTGTTGGGCTTTCTTGTTTTGGTTTTTTATTTTAACAAATAACATTTGGATTTTTTTTCCTATGAGACATTTCATTTTGTTTGAAAAAGAACAAAATATTAGGAAAATTATGTGTTTAAACTTTATTTTCCTGAATAGATGTAGTAAAAAAATCAACATGTGCTTCCAACCTATATTTTCTATTGTTCACTATTTCGTATTTACCCTGAAATTATTTCAAAATATTAACTATGCTATGAATATCAAATGTAACAAAACCAAGGCAGGAATTCATCCTCATCAGGTAATCTGCTGTCCTGAAAATATTCCAAATCCACCTGACAATGTGGAGCCCAATTTTACTCTATTTAGGTACGTTAATTTTCCTCTGTCCTTTCCCCTAGAGCTGCAAATCAGGGTAAATCAAGGAACACAGATTAGGGCAGAATTACCCTGGTACAGTACGTCTCTGCCTTCAGCCTGTAGTTCCTGTAGATCAATTGTACCACAACTGCTTTCCCTCGTTTCTAGGGGTAGACAAAAGGTGGGAGGAAGAAAAAAGAAATAACAGATTGAAACTTTCAGTAGGAATGCAATCCAGGTCTCTGGTTTCTTGTTGAATTCCTGTTTCCATTATGTTTCCTCTGCACATTGTCAGCTCCTGTGGGTAAGAAACTGATGGAGCTGAGAGAGGTTTCCGTGCTCCCAGAGAGATGTCTTCTCTGATTGTTCTGCAGGTTACTGCAGCTCAATTGGGAGAATGCTTGCTCCTCTTGTATCATTTCCTTATTTGTAATTATAGACTTTTTTTTTGGTGCGTGTGCTTGTTTGGAGCAAGGACCTCAGAAGCTCAAGACTCCAGGGTGCATCCTGGCACTGTACGAGTTGGTAGGTTTGAAAGTAGAACCCAGTGGCTGATTTTCCATATGTTACCAATGTGGTTAATTTTAAATATCTCTTGAACTCTTCCAGTTATTTTTAACTTTATCCTTTGGCAATTATTACAACTATCATTTCCACTGGAAACACTAGTTTTTCTTTAGCAAAGCCACTGGTATGCTAAATGTAATTTTGGTGGCTAGAAAAAAACCCACATATTTTACAAGTTTTTTAGTTGAGGTGGAAGAGACATTTGCATAGTTTACATATTATGTTATGTATTGTATGCTATTTTCTCAGGTTTTGTCTCAAACTATTGAATTGTTTAAAGCAATTATATCAGAAGCTAAATCATGGATGACATAGATGGTACCAAGGTATTTAACAGACATCTTCTGATGGACATTGATGCATTGTGACTTTAACAAGCATTTTGGTTCAGCAGAATGATGAGCTAAGAATTGTTTTCTGCTGCTGATGCACTTGATGGGGAGCTACTTCTGCCTTAAGTTCTAAACTCTTTTTGGCTTGTCAGTTGCGATATTATTTTCTGTCCTCTCTGACTTAATCCAAAATGCACCTGGTCTTTATTGGTGGGTTTTTTGATTATTTTCTGTGTGTGATTCCCTACCCAGGAGACATATTTTTAGAGAGAAAGAAGCTGAAGCAGAGTTTACTTTGGATAGTTCATTGATGAAGCTTTCAAATGTAGTGAATATAAATTGAAAGTTCTGTTATGCAAAAGAAAAATATAAAATTAGGCTGTTGGCATCACCCTTCAGTACTGGATACGGTACTGTGACTGAAACACCTACTTTTTAAGTGCCTCCTGTGCAGTGGCGAATGAGAATACCCTCTGCTATGTATAAGATGACTTCAGAGTGGGATCCAAAGTGCATGATCATAGAGCTAGTTCGCGTTAGAACTAATCAAAGCCAGGGGTGCAGCGAGTTGGGTATTTGATTCCCACCACCTCTCTGCCTCTTCTGCTTCAGGACAATGGTAGTATTAGAAAAGGAGGAATGGAAAATGCACCACAGTCTTAGGAGATCCCATACCAGTTAGAGCACTGACCAGAAATATGGGTTTTGAAGAAGCAAAGTTTTGAAGAAATGTAGTTTTGAATGGTGCTTCCAGTCTAGTAATATTGGTGGAACCATGGTAAAGTTTCTTAATTCTTTTTTCTAATTATTGGGTTGCAAAGAGTAGCTGGAATATTAATGTGGCCCTTATATATTAATCCTGTGTTCTGGTAGCACATTTTCTTCTGCTCAACAGGGGTGAAAACGCTGTTTCTCTAAATAATATGCCTGGTCTACAGAAGTGTTTCATGTATCTTTGAGAAGTATGAACTCACTGGACAGACTCTACTACATCATTTTCTGGAGGTCACGACAGGAGGCTGACTAGAAATCTATGGAGGTATAATCCTAAAATAAATTTGGAGAGGACTTAAGAAAAGAAAATTTTTGACACGAAAATACATTTATTTTTTGGGGAAAGTGTGAAAAGAATTATCTACAGTTGTTTTCTGGGTGAGTTTTGAAAGAAATTACTTTAAAGGAAATGCCAGAGAGATTATGATTTAAATATATAACACTTGTTTAACTCCATGATGGGGAAAGGGTAGATATGATGGCTGCAAAGTATTGATTTTATTTGTGAAAATTTTAGTTGATGTAGCTAAACCTACCTGTATTTTATGGGTAGGATGCATTTTTCTTTCCAGTAAAGAATTATAACGTGCCACTAGAATGTTAGAATATTATTTGTATTAAAGTAATGTATGTTTATTATGATCTGCTTTGTGGTTTTCTTTCTGGTTTTTGATTTAAAAGCTCCATATAATTCTATTTCCGATCTAAACTGTGTAGAGTTGAAGCCCCAACTGCAGATATGAATTGACACAGGAAAATTGCAAGATTCTCATCATCCATAGAGTGATTTTCCCAAATTTAAACATGGAATCAATAATATAATGGGCACCTAATGGTCTGTATTTCTGGCCTTCTGCATCAATCAGTAATTGTATTCCAAATAGTGTATCATTTCTGTAAATCAATGCACGACTTAGTTGTTGACATAGTGATGACATCTGCATGTAAGCTAAGAAAAAAAACCCTGTATTGGCATGAGCCAAATCAATCCCTCTTAAACCAAGCAAAGTTTGGGCTGGATTAAATGATGCAAACAATTTTCTGGGACTAATTCTTAAAAGTTATCCCCAAAACTTGCTTGGCTAATGTGGTGTGCTATATTTTCGCATGTATTGATGTGTTGAAGCAGTCCAATTCTTCAAATGATGGATTTATTTTTTTTTATTTTGTTTTTACAATGGAAGTAAACTTAATTGCATTTGTGTGCTTGAAGTGTTGTAATGAATTCTCTGATTCATACACTGGTTATGTAATGGTCTTGCAAAACCAGTGGAAAATGCCCCCTTTCACCACAAAAAAAATTTCTTCATTGTTTTTATTTTTTTTTCCTTTTTGCCCTTAATAGAACCATAAATAAGGCTGACTACTCTGGATTCTATTACTATGTAAAAGCTATTTTAAAACATCTAACCATCTGCTTAATGGCTGGTAATACGTTTCTAATGGTCACTCTTGATAAGATACTTTCAATTTGCTACAGTAATAGTAATCAAACAGCCAAGCCCATTCTACAGTGATGTGGCTGAGATTGTTCACCACTTTCCTATCAGCAAAAAGGTTGTTAGTCTTTCATAGAAAAAGAATAGCGGCTTTGGAAGTTTTCTGTTTAAACAGCGTATTTTCTGGATGAAAAGTATGGATCTGAAATGTGAACTTATCAGATGCTATACAAATGGATAGTTTTCAGTATTTATGTGTCCAGGTGTTGTGGCTGCCGTGGTTATAACAGGTCAGTTTAATTAATAATTGTCCCTTTTTTTCCCTGGATGATATATACTGAATTGCTGTCATCTAGGGCCTTGCATTCTTTTGTGTGATCCTGGCAGCTGGTGACGGCTCTGCAAATTATGAGTTTCTTGGCTTAAAACAGACTAAATTGCAGACAAAACAAGCTATCAGCTGAGTAAATACTGCACCTCTGTTTGGCTTCAGTGAGAAGAAGGAGATTAGCGTGAGTACTTAGTGTTCATAATTACTAGTAAGAGGGAAATAGTAGGCTCAGGCTGACTGGAGATTGTTCCATTATATCCAATTAACACCCACTTGATTATTGTTAATTACTTGTGTTGGATGACAGAGGAGTAAAGATGTCATACTTCAAACATACAAATACCATCTGGGTCATCAGTATGCTGACACTGATAATATCGTGCTCAGTCTCAGATGCTACTAGGTATTTTCTCTGCACAGTTTTTAGACTTCACTGCTTTTATTGCTACTTAAAATTCTCTTGAAATACACTGCCTAAACAAAGGTATTTTTTTCCTTAAAAAGCCCAAACAAACAAGTATATTTTCCCTGTTGAGTTCTTCAAGATAAAAACAATGTCTCAACAGCATGACTTCTGTCAATAATTTTTTGTAAAGGCATTTTTATGAGGTAACCAACTGAGGTTGAGACTTGGAATATGTGCTGGACATGGGTAGAATGTAATGTGTTTGTTATTTCAGTGGCAGAGTTAGGATTTACAAATTTAATATGTTGGGATACCTAACACTCTTAGACTTCTGCAAAACCCGAAAAGTTCAAATATAGTCACATACGTAAATATTATTGTCGCTTTTCTTGGTTATTGGTAATGCATTGTGATAAATGTCTGAAACTAATATCATAAAAAGGTGAGTTCCCCAAGTGCAATGAGTTAATGAAGACCTTTCTCATTTTATGTTGTAATATATATTTAAACAGTAAAGGAACAGGCATTAGAAAGTCTATTGAAATAAGGAATTCCTAAGTATATTTAAAGATTTAAACAGGGAATTGAATATCTTGACTAGTCATTTGGAATCTATAATGTTAAAATAGTCTCCTTTTAAAGGGCATTCACAGCATTAAAAATCACCTTCCAAATACTGTAAATATATATATTTTATAATGAACAGATATCAGTGAAATGGAATATTGTCATAGGATAATAGGTTCTGGCTGATGAATGCTGAAGCAGTGCCAAAATGCTCAATTTTAAGGTATGAGACATTGATCCTGTGACAATCTTTTATTACAATTTACTTTTATTCCTATTATGCCACCTGGCCAATGTGGATACCATCATCTTGTCTGAATGGGACACTTAGAATCACAGCATGTAGGAAACTGTACCGATCTAGATGCTTCATATTGTATTGTGCTGCTACTGAGGTGATCACAAAAGGACCAGCTGTCAGATTGACTTCTTACTTTTCCAAAATAATTTCTGCCACTCACAATGAAGAAATATTTCTCAGGGTTGGGTCTGAAGTGATGGAGAATGATTCAGCATGCCTCTAACAAGCAGCATTTAAAGATATGCTATCCAACTTTATAATGTAGCAAAGAAGTGGATAGGACATTTCTGCATCTGTTCTTCTTGAATAGTGTTGTGCTATCCTTTTATGAACTTTTTCTTTGGTTTTTTTTCTTTGGTTGTTTGTTGGTTTGTTTTAGTATTCTTTAGTATATCGAGCCACAGTCATTCCTCTGCTTTTAAGTATATGACAGTTGGACACATCTCACTGGTAGGTTTTCCTCCCTGCAAACTGTGTGACTCAAAAATCTTGCTTTTCTGTTGTGTTTATACCATCCCCAGCCGAGTCTGTTCCTGACCTGTGGTTGTATTGGTTTCTAATCTGATTTACACATGCTAACCTGAATATTCATTTCAGAGCTTGTACAGAACCAAAGTATGTTTATCTATATACCTGCAATAATAAGACTGAATTTGCAGACAAGAAAGGTAATGTTAAAACGTCCTGAAATTCACTGGTTTTAACAGAACAAAGCATGATGAATTAGTTCCTTCTGTTATTTTCACGTGTTCTTTAAGGGAGCTCTTAGGAAGTTTTACTTGATTGAACTTAGATAAAAGTAATTCTCAATTCGAAGCAATGGTTTAGAACTTGACTGAATGTCCTTTTTGTGAAGTAATTATCCTGATTTCCTTTCTAAATGTTATTTTATGCATTATGTTTAATAGCCTCTTTTTGGTATGGTAGAATAGTGATAGTGTCTTCTATCACTTAGGGAGAATATATACTCTGTTTGGTTCATTCACAGTTTAGCAATTAGATATTAGACCAATGTTGGGTTATTTTTTTTTCTGTACATCTTCACAGCGGATACATTAGAACAAATTATGTAGTAAGTTTTTTTAACACAGTGGGTTTTTTTGCTTTCATGTCTTTGAGATACCTTATCTAGGTGGTAAGATATACTGTGTTCTTGTGTGTCTTTGGATGATGTGTGCCTGGCCTGTATGGGGATTTTATCTCTTCTATGCAATACCAGTTTTACTGTATTTGAAAATCATACCCAGTATCATCAATCAGATACAATGATTTTCTTGAAAAAGTAAATATTCTGGTTTTGAATTCAGTGTTTTCTAAGCCTACTAAATCACTATTTGTTTAGAAGAATAAGGATATTACATATAAAATTACTTAGAAGTTTGAAAATCCTCCTCACTTTTGAAGTATTAATACATCCTAATGATGCATCCATATCACAAAATTATTTTTCATGTATTTTTTCAAGGCCAGCTTAAAATGTGATGACTAGCTAAAAAAAAATCCAGACCCCAAATCCACATTGTCCTTGTCCTTTCTGACTTTTTTCATCTCCTCCACAGTGTTTTAGATTAGTATGCTATAAAGTTTTGTAATTTTGCATATTTCTGGCACTTACCATTTTGCCAAGAGTATGAATTTGAGCCTTTGTTTTTACAGTTGTCAGCGAATCAAACTGGAATCTTTGTGAGGAGATAGTGTGTGTTTCTTTGTATTTGTTTTAATGAAACTGTAGAGATGTAGGGTTTATATTACTAATAAAGATCCCATAAATTCACATTCAAAGTATGTGTGTGATTGTACACACTGTCTAGAGAAAGGGTCATTGATATGACCCATTGATATGACATAGATAATATGTTATATATTATTATTGTTGCAGGCCAATTGTACCATGTGTGCGTAAGACATTTTATACATTAAAGTCCCTTTCAGGTCCCTAACCTGACCAATTTAACTAGAAAGCCTTTTGGTTTGGTTTGGTTTGGTTGCTTGTTTGGCTTTGGGGGTTTGGTTGGTTTTTTTCCTCCCAAACCTTACTCACTCACGTATTAATACTATAAATAGTTTTCAACAGCTGAGCCATCCTCCTTTTCTTTACATTGCATTTGTTTGCTTGCCACACCAAAGAGGCACATGAATTGCGATAATTGACCTGGACATATTTACGTAGTGATTTGCAGATAAGCAAGAGCTTCTTCAGCCTGATTGCAAAGAGAAAACTGCACACGCTTGAAGATTTGCTGGAAGCATCTTACCTGTGCCAGCAGCACAGTGCAGGTCCCAGACTATGGAACCCTCCCAGGAGGTAAACTTACTAGCTCAAGCTCTAACACTGATGTGGCCAACTGCTGAGGGAGCAGAGCAAGTTTAAGATTGTAAGAACTGTGGGCAAAGTTTCTGTCAGCCTCTGAAAATCCCTAGTCACACTGGTAGAGTCTGAAACTGAACTGTAAAACTTCTCCTTTCGACTTTGCTATTATTTAAAGATCAGAAAAACCACTGTGTAATTGAATCTTATATTGAAAGCAGTTTTTATATTGCAAGTATTGGCCACTCCTTGGAAGTGTTCAGGCTCAGGCTGGATGGGGCTTTGAGCAACTTGGTCTAGTGGAAGGAATCTTTAAGGTCCCTTTCTACCCACACCATTCTATGATTCTATAAGGAGAACATCCTTGAACATACCTCTGAAGCATCTGACATATCAGGATTTAGTACCAATCTTTGAAATTTTTCAGTTAAGCTAAAACATTAATATTTTATTGAAAGTTTTTATTTGTATGTATCTGTTACTGTTACATGACTTCAGTTTATTTTGTGTAATCCTTAAATTAGGACTTAATCCTTTGGAGGAAGAGGACATGGATTTAACATTGTCACATCTTTCATCATTATTGCTTCTTTCTTAAATAATATAATTTGTGACAAATGTGAACATTAATTACAGTTAACAAAGCAATGTAACATGATGTGTTCGTATTTTAAAAAACATCCAATCAGTGAGATTACATCTTACACCAAGCTTTAAGTCAAAGTTCAAAAGTCAGAAATCAAATACCATCAGTTATCAAATTATGTTAATGGTTCTAATGAAAGCTTCTGGTATTTTGCTCAACACTGTGTTGCTATTATGGTAACTAATAGGACAAGAAAAGCTGATGGCCATGAAAAAATTAGAACTGACTGCTGGAGTTTCTTTTTTTTTTTTAATTTTTTTTTCCACATTTGGCAATCTGTTTAGTCAGCCAGAGTTTCCATGTGGTACACTCAGCTTTTTTATCAGGAATAAGAAGGATATAAACTATATTTTATAACCATTTCAGCACACCACACTTCCCCTTCCTTAAAAAACACCTTCACATAATAAGTTTGAATTGCAATCAACAAAGTGAAGAAATTAAGGGCTGACATTTTGTCACAAATCTTTATATGAAACTCTGCAGCATTTACTAGATACATTGACCTAAAATCTTGGTATTGTTTATAGATTTGACAAAGGAATAATTGATTGCAGCTTCTATTATCTTAATTTTACTTCGTAATTACAGCATTTATAAGTTAGAACTGCAGGGAGCCAGCACAGGTATCTTGCAGGGATGTGATCTGAAGCCCACTCACTAAGCACAGTGAAATACAAATCTGAACCAATGATGCCAAGTTTACAACTTTTATTTTTTTTAGAATAAAAAAATGGAGTAGATAAAACCTGCACGTCTTGAAAACAGGGTGCAGAGAGTAGATGCTAAATGTATTTGAGCTTTAGTTGTTTTAAATTCTTGCTAACGTGAATGAATTGCTGGGACATCAGGCCTTTGGTTATTGTCCATGAACAATAATTTGGGACCTACAGAAATTCCCATTTTCAGTTGACAAAATGCCAGGGAGCGCTGTGCTGTTTTAAGTCATGGAGCAGACATTTCAAAATCTCACTGTCGTTGTTGTCTGGCACTACTTAAAGCTGTCACAAAAAAACACAGAAAGAGACCCATTTTTGCCATCACTGAGACTTGCATCCAACATTTGCAACTCACACTGTGAAATGTGGTCTTCGAAGTTGAGAAAATGTCTACATGTTGACCACTGTTGTCTCATTATAGACAACTCCTTTTCAATAAGAAGCTAAAACAGAATTGAAATTTCACTTTTCAAAACCATTCCTGTGATTTCTTTGCTGCTGTATTAACAACCAACCAATCAACACAATGCAATTATCCAGACATTTGAAAACATGGGGCAAATTGTGTGGTATTTATGCTCAAAATGTCTGTAATGGATAGGAGCTTAGGTGATGGAGCTTGACCTGTCAAAAAGGTCATTGACAGACGCATCCTTTGTCCAAGAATTAGGCTCTCACCACAGGACACTAGTCAGACTGGTTAATTTCTTTAAGGCACTTTAACAAGCTTTTATTTTATAGAACAGGCAAAATAATGTCTAGATATCAATAAATAAATGATGCCACAAATGAAGAGAAAAAAGGATTTGGTTTACTTAGAGGCAAAGCTATGTACAAAAGATAACTGGAGTAATTTAGGAAGGGCAAGTTTTTTACTATTCTGTTATATGGTAATACAGCCAAGTGTAATTAGCACAGTGATTACCTGAATAAATCAAGTATGGGTGATGTCAATGCTTGGGACTTGAAATTGTTGAGGTCTGTATTTATTTTGCTGTTGAATTGAAGGCTTGAATGCTGCAATAGAGAAATTCAGATAATTCTCAACCATATTGTGTAGTAAAATGGTTCAATATCAGCTGAAGCTTTCCAAAGTTTCCTAAGAAAACTGAAGGATTATTTTTTTTAAAATAGGACTCTTTTTTTTTTTAGATACCTTTGAAAGATCAAGTCTTAATTTCCTTTACTAAAATTATTTCATTATGTTTTGTAAAGCAAATGATAACATTTGTTTAAAGATCCATCAGTGTCTTGAAAAACTTGCATATTTTAATTCACACACTTTAATTACTGATGGGACTTTGAGCATTGGCAGTGTGTTAGTAGTTAACAGGTACTAGATTAAAGAAGAGATGTAAGTTCTTTTACCTTTACAAAACCCAGTATCTGAAGCTGTAATCCAAAACAATATAAAAATAGAGAAGATTCAAAGTACTGGCAGTACGGCATAGATAACAATTACTAAAACTGACAAACACTCTATTTTGAGAGAAGCAGTGATTGAACTGGGCCCAGATTTGAAGACACTTCCATGTAAACATGCTAAGAAAATTTCCAAATCTGAGACATGTATTAAAGTTAATTAAAGAAGAAAGAAATCCTGATAATATTAAGGAATTTTCACAGGTGGAAATGATATTGGAAAGTACGCGTGTTGGTTGGGCTTGTTTGTGGTGAGAAGGATGTGGAATTGTGAAAGAGCAGCAGGGTGTATATTAGGTGGTAGGCACAATAAGCCAACTTCAGAGGATTGCCATGGAACTATCATATTCCTCTCAAATTATACTGATGCTTAATGATTTTAGTCACCAAATTTTGAAATTTGTGGCCATTAGGGCTTGAATTTCTGTTATTCTTGGAAGCAACCAGTCCGTGTACACAGGAGGGTGCAGAGAATGCTGAGAAATTGTCCTTGAATGATGAGCAGGGTCTGTCTTCGCTTATTGTGAATACATCCCCCCGTTAACTCATCTGTCTCCCAAGACAATGAGCTCTGAGTGTATTTAGAATACAGTCAGTGCTAGGCAATCGGTGTCTCAAGCATCCTATTTATGCTTTCTTCTGACCTTGCTTGAGATACCTGTTTGTGCAGCCCTTCGCAAAAAAGTAGGTTGCAGGGGTTTCCTTTTACATGTAGATGTTTCTCTGCATCTTGTGCTATACCTCTGGATAACATTGATGGAGTTGCAGTTATTGACTATAAAAACAACACTTTGCTCAATCCCTTCATATTTAAGTATGGTGAAAGGACAATGTGCTCTTTTGATACCTCTCTCCTCCAGGATTTTTTAATTAGAAGTATCTTTATAATAAGGGCAAGAAGAATCCGTTGGCAAAAAGGAGAAAAAGAACAGTGGGTTTAATTTTCTTTTTCTAGTGCTGGGAGTAAATTAGCTTGGACCTCTTCCACCCACTCCCCAGCCCTCCAACAGACAGAGATGCTTTTGAGTTTAGAAGCAGAGGAATCCTCTTTTAATAGTTTTCAGCCTGGAAGCTAAAGTAAGCATGATTTCCTGAATAAGTGATTGGTATGGAATATCTACATATAGAAACTTTGGAGAATCTGCAATGCAGAGGTTTAAGACAGATGTTTGGATCTCTCTATGATGATGATTTAACCATAAATCTAATTGTCGCAGTCCAGAGTGATATTCTTGTAAAGGTTGATCACTGCAGATAGGTAAAAGCTTCAGAGAGTTACCAAGATCCTTAAGTTACTTACAATGTTCACTGTACATAGAGTGAGGGAAGCAAAGAGTACCTGGAAGAGGAGACCAGAAGTAGCACCTTCCCATTTCAAAAAGTAATAAAAATAATAGCTAAAGACATTAATGTTGGAACATATGTGTCAGTAGGGTCACTGAAACTTCAGTCTACCTTTCTGAAATTCGGTGTCAAAACAAACATGAGGCCAGTTCTGAAGTGAGCTCTTAAACTTTTAGTGCTAAGTGTGCAGTACACGATATTGTGCTATGAACACAGTGTAAGCAAAGCTGTATTCTTAAAGCTTTGTTGATTGCGTTAGCTGTTTTGAGGTTTTGTCTGTTAAAAATCCATTGCAAAACTCAGTTAAAAAACTAAGTGCATTAAATATGTCTTTTGTTTCTAATATATTTAATAAATGTAGGGAGATGTGTGCACATCTGGGTACAAAAATATACCAAATTTATTTCATCCACTATTTACTCAAACAGAAACTGATAAATAATACTTTCACATTTTTGTTGTGTTTTATTTCTGCCACACCAGGGGCTCAAAAAATGAATGTGTCAGTAAAGGATTTGACAGTGTGTTACGACAGTCATCAATCCAGCAAGCCCTGTAGCCATAAATAAGCTTCATACAGTGCCACACTAAAGAGGACAGTTTTTCTTCTGCAGGACATTGAAAATGTCACGGCAAGGGAATTGTTTGTCCCTGTCGCCACGACAACGCCACCAGCACTTATCATTAACTTTCACACCAAGATTTTAATCAGCAGTCTTTGTGGCATAAGACTGAGTCAACATCAGCCCAAATTTTCGAAGCCGTTATTCTAATTATGACGAGAAGCTATAGATTGATGAGCTTAGTTTTCTGCAAGGACTGGTGGCAGTTAATTCCTGTGACCTGTGTGCCTCCAGTAGTCTCTTTTCGAGATGGAGTCTTGAAAGTTCGATTATTAGTGACAGGTTGTAAGTGAGAAGAAGCTTATCTCTCCAGAGAGTGTTGATAACTTGAGACAAGGTTTAACTAGGAAGTAGTGAGACAGTAGATGGCAAAAAAAAAAAAGAAAAAANCTTCTCTATCTCTGGCAAGCACACTGTAATGAGAAAATACAGACAGCCACAATTTCGCAAGTTGTAAATTCTGGTAGCCTTCAGTTGTAAATTCTGGTGGAGTCTGTTTCACTCAGCTGTCTGATAATGTGTGAAAATATTTGTCCTGCTTCTTCTCCTGCATGAACACATAGTGCTTTTCAGCAAAAGCATTAAACATTCAGAGCCTTAGTATATGCAGTTCCATCAGGTTTATAAGCCCCTGAAAAATGAGAAGAAACATGATATTTCCTTATGTAAAAGGGGAAAAGAAAAAACAGAAGCACTTACTGCTTCATTTTCATGTGTATTGAGAGTGGCCAAGCCAGTATTATCATTGCTGTTAATATTATTTATGTGCAAACAGTGTGCTCAAAGCTGTACAAGTCAAACAAGACAACGTGTCCTTGCTCTGAGGGGCTTGTAATCTAAGTAGACAGACAATGCAAAATGCACTAGGAAAACCCAGAGGAGAATTATGTCTGAGTTTATTTCATTTATTTGTTCTTGGTGATGGGTAGGCAATGTTATTTTTGCTGACTAGAATCTGTGTTTGCAGAAGGAGTGATGTTGGAAAGGTGAGGGCTCTGCACGTGGATTGAATGGGGAAGTACAGGACCAAAAATGTGTGAATGGTTTGCAGAAGGATTTATAAGTGGAGGGGAAAAATTTGTTGAGTGGGTTAAGCATCGGTGTACTTCTTTGCAAGAGAATTAATAGGGAGACAGAGAGGCAGAGGAGAAGATCATAGTTAGGCAGCGTCAGAGCCGCAATGGTATCTCAGTATTTAGGAAGCTCTAACCAGAGATGGATTTTCCTCTAATGATTAATTGCCTTTTGTCTGTGGTTTCTGTTAGGGATTAAGTAACTTGCAGAGCTGTACCAACTAAGAAGAGAACTAATTCTGGGAGATCCCTGACTCCCTGCTATTTCTTCTGTTATTTGCTTTGCATTTCTCAAAGCATTTTGGGGAAATGGATGTACAGGAATGAAATCCTGCTGAGCTGCGTGAGAGAGGTTTTCTTTCAAGTGGTCTGGAAACACTTGAGCTTCTCCTAGGTTCTTCAGGTCTCATTTAATCAGCAAGGCCATGGCAGATATGTTTGTTCTTAAGTATGTTCAAAAAAATGATGAGTGTAGCCAGGTACTACAATGCCTAGGAGAGCAGTGGAGAAAAAGAAAAGAATAGAGATATATAGGTGCCCGGAGGAAAAGCAAGGACTGTAAGAAGCACCCAAATGTGTTTGCCATAATTAACAGTAGTAATAGAAATCATCTGTTTTATTTCTGATTCTGCTGCTCATTAAATCAGAGATGTCACTCTTAAGTGCTGAGTGCTGTAAATATTAAAGCTGTTGATCTCATTTGCTATGGGAATTAATAAACTGCTTCAGCTGAATTCCTAAAGCAGTTTCCTAGTGGGTAAAGCTTTCAGTTTCTTTTAGGTTACTCCTTTTCTGCCCAGTTGTTTCACTGCTGTGGTCACCGAGCTAGTGGAAGACACTGAGGCTCGACAATGCCTATTGTCCTGAAGGTTCAGCAAATAGTACAATGAAGATTGTCCTTTTTAACAAAGACTTTGCAAGATCCATCTGCTTTGAAGGAGGAATAGTGTTAGCAAACCAAATTAACACGAGTTTTAAAAATCTTGAGTATCTAGTACTTTCTCTGATGTGCTGTATTGCCTGTCTTGAGTTTCCAATGAGTTTTGTCTGCAGGTGTTGAAGTCTCTAGTGTGACCAGATAGAAATAAATTGCAGGTGGAGTTTGAGCACACTTTCATTGTGAGTGCCTTCTAGTTGTGCGCAGCCTTTCCTAGCTGGGGGCTTCCCTCTGCTAGGGTGTTGTCTTCCCAGTTGTGCTGGCACGATTTGGCTGGTAGTTTTCTAGGGGGCAGCAAAGAGGGTTGTTTTCATCTAGTGTTGCTGAATCTCCTTCAACAAACGTGCTGTCATGCCATTGTGACCATGTCTATAGCATTGGTTTTACTGGCACAGCTCTCATGGTATTTTTTTTCTTCCCACTTTCCCAGCTGAAGTAGCCGTGCTACCAAAACTCTGTGACTCCTCACAGCAATGCAGCTACCCGTCTCTAACCTTCAGATTCGCAGCTGTGAGACCCAGTTTGTGCAGTGCATCCAATTTTACTGTTTAGAAATGGATAGAAACTGAATTAATAATTATGATGAAGCAAATGGAAAAAAAAAAAAGTAACAGAGGCGTGTGGAGTATTAGGAAGCGAGGAGGGAATCCCTTTCTTGAGGTTTTAAACTGGAGAAGAGCAAATGGGAATGATCAAAAATGAAGGAATATATAATTAAGATTAAACTAGATAAATGAATAAGATATTCTCTCATCAAGAAGCAGTGTTTTGTATGGTGACAGCTCTAGTCCACAATGACAATAAGATTAACAAACTGTATAAATGGAGCATTACAAAATTAAAAGTAGGAATTTGTTCAAAATTGATTGCTTCTGTTTCAGAAACCTAACCCTGCTTTCAAACTACTGTGTAGACATTGCTGCAACCCAGTTGTCTCCTAGCTG
Organism: Nycticryphes semicollaris; assembly: GCA_013400055.1. Taxonomy (NCBI): domain Eukaryota; kingdom Metazoa; phylum Chordata; class Aves; order Charadriiformes; family Rostratulidae; genus Nycticryphes; species Nycticryphes semicollaris. The sequence continues at coordinate 247,048 of VXBJ01007802.1, forward strand.
TGCGTAGTATTGAAACTATGAATTTGAAATTAAATGTGTTTTGCAGAAGCAGCGGTTTGCTGCACCGCTGTAACTTTTTGGGCCCTGATTTTAATCTAGTGAAAGTTGTTGTAACCAATGGAGCTATTCAGCAGGCTGTTTTTCGTGTTTTTTTTTTTTTTTTCTTTTTCTTAAATGCCTGCCTGTCCTTGTTAATTAGAAGTGTACATATTGGGAAATTAACTATGAAATAGTAAAAATGATAAATTATTTCTTATTTGAAAGTATAAATTAAAGGTTTAGTGTATATAAAATTTGTCATGTTTAATTGCAAGTTCAATTAAAATTCAGGATAATGATGATTTATACAGGTTTCTGTGTAATTTGATATTCATTAGCTTAGCCAGACACATGCTGATATTAGCTCGTTAATTATGTTTCCTTTTGTTGAAAGCAGCCTTGTGAAAGCAATCTGCTCAAAGTTTTTTAAACTCATTCTGCTAAATGAATACTTGGCAGCTGTTCATGTTATTGAGATGGTCACTGTGGCTTCACTTCACTCATACAGCATCAATCATACCTACTGTATGACAAACAAGGGTTTCTCGTTACAAACCCATTTATGAAGGTTACGGCTGACATTAAAGAGCTATTGCATGGCAGCACGATATTATTTTACAGTAAAGTAAGAGTATAACTGCAGCTAGAACTTTCCCCCACAACCAAAACAAATATAGTTTAATAAGGGGGAAGAAAAAAAAAGGCAGTTTCAGATGCAAGTGGCGTAACCAGTGTATGAAGTGCTGAGGTGCTTTCACATCTCTGGAACGTGGAAGGCAAGTTCCTCAACACTGTAAAAGTTGTGAGACATTAGTGTATAAAAAGCAATGTGTGTAGCCTTCTGGGGTGTTATCTCAGTGCTCTTCAGGTGATCTTAACACTCTCTTCTAAGTGGAACTGACCTGAATAATTTTAGAGATAGATGTCATGAAGTAATTCCCAGAGAATACTGCATCCGAACTGGGGTGGGGGTGGGGGAACCATCCTTTTAGTGGAACTGGCCCTGCTCTGGAGTCCTCTTGCCTTTGTGCTAATGTTGTAGAATCGTCAAGCCTGTGGAGGATTGAGCAGCTTAACATTTCAGGATCACTAGAGATTTTTATCTGAAAATATTTGAGGTAAATGCATTTGCTGTTTAATGAAAAGACAAGTACAACTTTGAAGGATTGATAGCGTAAAATGTAGTCCTTTTGTTTCTACTAAAAAGAAAGTGCAACAAATGTACTGAGGGCTATGGCACTCAAAAGGAGTTATTGTTCCTCTTAGTGTTAGCTACAGGAGTATATGTGTATCTTTATCTCGGAGTGCTGTCTAGTCTCTGTTCTTTCCATTAGCAGTCAGCAGCGTCATGGACCTGTTCAGATTCTGTTTTCTGGGATCGGAGGAAGAGCTCTTGCTTCTGAACTTCATAAGTCAGTTTTATCTGCTGAAGTGGGGAAAACTCATGGATTTCAGGGAGAGAAGAGATGCTGGGCTGGTGGACATGTTAAACTTTTTGTCATCAAAGAGCATGAATGTTGAGTCTCAGGATGAGAGTGATGGACTGGGAAGAACTTGATTTTTCACTTTTTTTTCCCAGTCCCTTCCAGACCTTGCTCTTGTCACGTGCACTGAATTTTTTTGTATCTTATCGTGCTTCCCAACAATGGTGAATCAGTATTACTTTCAAGGAAGGGACAACAGCCAAAAAACAGTAGATTGTCCTCCCACCCACCTACATCCCCTAAACTTTTTTTTTTTTAAATGCTGACTATGAATTCAGTTTTAAAACTCCTTTTAAAGGGGAGTTTACAGCATTAAGTCAAGTGGAAGTTTACCTTGCTGATTGATTTAGCTTGGACCAAGACATTACTATGTCTGTTCTGGTAAGTTTAGTTTCAGTTTAGTCCAACAAGAGGAAATAATTTGTATTTTTTGGCAAAAAAAAAAAATACCAGTAAACAATTAGAATTCTTTGGGTTTTTTCTTTCTTATTTCAGTGAATTGGAAAAACATTTTTTCCATATATTGTGTTTAAGGGAAATAATCCCCCTTCTACTGTAGAATACTACTGTTACAAAGCATGGAAGAGTTTGATAGAACCACCTGAAAAGTCACCATAGTAATGTAAAAAAATTTTTCATCCCTAGTAGCAAAACCATGCCAGGAACTCCTTGTTGTGCAAATCCTTGTCAGCTTTTTATTGCAATACATTGTTGGGTAATAGTTTTGAAATTATTTATAGAATGGAATCCCAGCTGTACTGAAAATACCATCTTTTAATACGTTGTCTGTGATTCTCATTATCTTTTTTTTGCCGAAGGGTTATGAAGAGAACAAAGGTTTAGCTGTATGTCTAAGACTGAGCACTGTATAAAATTTTTGTCAGGGGACTTGTTGACCTTATGTAAAGTTACCTCTTTGAGAAGCTCTTTATATTATGGCTGCAGTTGCTATGGAAGTTGCATAAACCTAGCAACAGCCAGTGTGCCCTGATGCAGTGTATTTCAGAAGTTTGGCCTCTAAATGCGTGTATTGGCTTACTGCAAAGTTTACAACCAGTATAGTATAGCCATAATGATCAATCAAGTGCAATGTGTATTTAAAAAGCATAACCCTACGTATTTTTCACATATGTAATGTACGCCTGCATATACAAATTGCAGGAAATCCGTTATTCCACACAGGTCACGCTTTCTCAACTGAATGCTATTAAAAATAGTAGTCTTCAAGTAAAATAATTTATTAACATTCATGACTTGTCTGTAACTTGAGGTGGAGTATTGCAGTACCTTTTAAGTATACTTGCATTAGTTTTATTCTTTTTTCCTTTTGAAACTTATTTTCTTATACTGTAATAGCCTCTCTACTTTTTCATCTTAAACTGTAACGTTCTGCTATTATAAAAACATTGGGTTGGTCTCCTAATATATTCAACCTAGAACATCACTTTAGCGACATTAACTGTTATTTTGCATCTGTCAGTGCTTCTGGGAAAGGTAGACTTGAGCAACAACGGTATGATTGCTCTCTGCTTGTATGTATGGCTGACTCAGCAGTATGTGGATAGCCTGACTTAAAGGATAAGACAAAATCCTACTATTACCCTCCTCCTCAGGGACAACTGCCCTTCTCCATCAAGAAGACAACCATTCAGCCAGAAAGATTGACTCCCAGAAATTCACCACAATCACTTTAGTATTTTAAATTTCAGGTGGGACTAGAATTGATGGTGTTGAGGGCAGAGGCTCAGAGCCTTGAATCTTTATGCTTAAGTGAGTTAAGCAAAACTGCTGGCTCTGAAGAAGTCTCTGTATTTCTTTTTAACAGCTAGAAAATAGGATAAATGAGGAAGGGAAAATGCAGCCACTGTTTGGGGGTGGGGGAAAACACATTTTAACCCTTGTAAAGATGACAAAATGAATCCTAATTTATTATTTAATCCTGAATGAATCCTGTTTGTCTGTTTATGTTGGTGTGTGATTGGTTAAAAAAATATAACGAACATGTAGTTTGTATAGTAAGTAAAGTTGAAAAGAGCCTTAAATCTAAGGCTTAATCTACGGTCTTGTTGACAGTAGGTATCAACGTATGTAGTAAGCTGACATTGTACCTTTTTGTAAAAATAAAAAGAAATAAATATATAGAAATGAAGTTAAGTGAGGGAAAAAAACATACTGCAAAACCAAGCTGGCATTTTATATTAAGTGATTGCTTCATGACAGATAGTGCTTCACCTGTTTACTTGCCATCGGGACTTGTACCCAAGTCAGTTGGGTTACCCAAATTTCTACAGAGCCTTCCTTTAGTCTGTGTTCATTCATACAAGAGATCAGTGAAGCTTTCCTAATACTTTAATAATGTTCTTTGAGGTATCTCACTCTTTGAGATACTGAATATTATTTCAATTTCAAATACTGCACTTTTTACAAAGCAAATCAGACAATGGAAGAATATCAGCAGAATACCAGCATCTTGGTTTTTTACTTTTATTATTAAATGTTTTTAATTAAAATGTAATAATAATCTCCAGTATTTTACTGGACTACTGCGTGAACACCTTCTCATTTCTGCTCATTTCTTCTCCAGCAGGTGTTTTACCTGGAAACTTGAAAAGGGGACAAGTCAGCAGAGGAAACAAACTTGTAGCTGATTTTTTTTTTTTGTAGTGATGCATTTAGAAAACTGTGGCAAGTTTCAAAGAGAATGTTGGGGTAACTGGAGCTCCTCCTTGCATTTGATTGTTCTGTAGTCTTGAAAATATCACGTGTTTGAAGTAGAACATGGCTTTTGCATAAGCAGAAAAGTAGATTTTAATTTTTTTAATTTTTAAAAAAAAAAATTTTGTGGAGGGAGGAAGTATGTTCTGTTTAGAGCACTGTTGTAACCTGTAGTTATAGGCTGTTGTGAAATTTGGGAAATTTATGGTAATGAGAAGGTATCATCAGTTTTCATCAGCATATTAAAAGTAAATTTTTCTCTGTCACCTTCTCCCTGGTGCATGTGTGAATATAATCTCTAAAATAAGTGGCAAGAACTGAAAGGAGATCGGTCTTTCCAATTCCAATTTGTTGTTTAATCTGTCTTTAGAGCATCACTACTGATGAAAAAGATGCAGTTTTATGAACACAGCTCCTTCTGGCGTTTTGGGGGGCAGATGCTATTCATTGCCTTTAATCTGAAAATGGGTTAAAATCAGTATACGTGAAGTGTAAATGGATGTTTATTTCATAGTAGGAACTCAGATCTTATTTTGCTAACGCTTCCATATGCATTCTCATCCTGCTTCACTTTACAGAAATCTGCTTCCCCCTTTTAAGATGCACAGGAATCTAAACTACTATTAAAAATTAGATTACTGCAGGCATAGTGTATTCATAAAGTGTATCTCGCCTTCAGGAGAGAAGTGGGTTGGCTTTGTCTGGTTTTGGGAATATATTTCTGTCTCTTTCAGGCTGAGTAAAGCCTCAAAACTTTAATTGCAAATATTAGGATGGTGAGAATGGAAAGGAAAGGATGACTTTTACAGCTGGATGCTTATTGAGCTCTCAGAGCTGTAAATGGGTTCCATGAAAGAACTGAGATGTCTTCCTCTAAGTCAATCTGATAATTCTTCCATCATATTAATAGTGGTGCTTGTATCCTAAGGTGGAAATTACTTCAGGGTAATTGAAAATTAAGAACAGTGATGTGTAGAATGTGTGAGTTGGGAGGTTTTTTTAGGACTGTGATAGAAGAATCTGCAGATGGTTCCTTAGTTATTTGCTTTAGTTTACCTTTAATATCCTCTGGGATGACTTATATGGTGTATTGAAAAGTTTGCTTTCCCTTTGGACCAATTAGTCTAGCTTGATGAACTATAAAAAACCCCCAAATGACATACACCCCAAACAAACACTCTTCCCACCTTCCACAACAAAAAATTCCCCACCCTTCAGATAAGCCAATCAAGTTAAGTGACAGCAATTTTCGTTCTCTTTTAATTGTTGGAAGATCATAATATTTTTATGTAGTTATCAGAGGAAACAGCAAAATGTTTTAAGCATTGCTGGAAAATGTGTTTAATGCCTACACAGCCTCCTTTACCTTGGGAGTATATGTGAGATGGATTTCAAGGAGGTGCCACAGAGAACTCTGGTGTTACAGAGCTGCTAACTAACGGAGCTATGGCAACTAGGATATATATATTTATTTTTTTTTTAGTCAGTTTATGAGTGTCATCATGTAAAATAATATGAGATATAAAGAGCAAAATTATTTATTTATTTTAAATGATGATGTCTTTTGAGACAAGTTTGCTAGAAAGTGGAGTAGCAAGATGGATAAAAGGGGGAGATAAGTGAGCCTCTTCATTCTGTTTTATTAGTAAATTGTGCTATTTTTCCAGTGTTTGATGTTATTGCTCGTTTTCTGGTAGCAAATGGACGTGATGCACAAACCCTGTAACAGCAAAGTGGAGATGTGTTTAGTGCTGTCCTTAACTACAGAGGGACTATGTAAACTCTCAAACTCTATTCTTACTTTATTATGAAAAATGACTTCACATATTCATGTGGATAATTTTGATTGACAGATTTTCATACCCAAATAGACTTCTGGGCAGTGTAATTTCCTACAAGAAGTTTGGGTACAAACAGGGTTCAAAAAGAAGCAGCAAGTTTCTCTGGGCCAAACTTTAATAAACTTCCTAGTGGAACTAACACACAGAGGTTTTAATATAAGTACCTGCATCTTGTCCTACACCTTGAAAGGGAAGATTTCTGTTTGGTTTTGTAAGACACATTTTCCTACTTGAGATCTGAACGAAGTATTGTCATGGTGAAAGTTTGAAAGAACCAATTGTATGTAATTTAATCAAACTAACTCCAAAGGAGAAAAGGAAGTTGCAGGCATCAAGCTTGCTTTGCTTTCACTGAAACTGGATGCCTAAATGTTGGTAGTCTTTAAAAGCTCTTTATTTTTGTTGATGTTCTTGGTTACTAGCTTCAAATAGGTGTTAAAATTGGGAATACTTCTAAATACCAATTGTAACCTAAATTTAAGTTGTTCTGTTAGTCTTTACTTCCTTATGGAGTTATTAATGTTTCACTGTCAGTTGAGCCGCTCTCTTACTGGCTTATTTTTCTTTTCCACAGAACAAGAATCCTTAAAATTATCAAACAAACCAACCTCCCCCCTTCAGGCCCCTCTAGGTCTATGTGGATTCAATTTATAGATGGTGTATAGCAATGGCTGTTGCGGTGGCTGTGACCAGACACTATGAAGTAGGTGTTACTGCTTTTCAGTTGGGGAAAAAAAGAATACTTAAGTACATGGTATCACTAATGCCTCACTCTTAAGGTTGCTCCACAAGCAGTATAGCATCTAAGTTGGAACACAACCTTTCACAATGCATTGCAATAGTTTCTTTAGCACCCTTTATATAGAGATGGACTTGCTCAGAGGCTAAGGAAGTACAGCGGAGGGTGATGGGTCGTGTTTGAGCAGAGGGGGAACACACTGAAGTAAAAACAAAGATGTGAAAATTGAAGACTGTAAAAATGTACGGTGAGCAGTTGTGGAACAAGTGGAAAGATGAAGGAAATGAAAGAATGATGAGAGAAGTAGTTGTAGTGGAAAGATGTGTTAGATGGGTTTAGTGCACTGAAGAAAGGTGGTAAAAGCCAGGGTCTTGACAGAAACTACTACTAGAGAAAGCAAGTAGAAAAATCTGTCTATACTGAGTTGCAAATTGGAAATGATATCATCAGCAGTTTACTAAAGAGATTTAAAGGAGGCATAGTATTTTTAATGGGTTGCTTGGATCAGAACCACGTCCTTCAATTTCTTTGATATGGCATGAAAATAAGAATGTTTTAGAATGAATGTAACTGTTGTTGTACTTCAGGATCACTTACACTTTTGCTGATTTTTATAAATTTGAGTTCATACATTCCTTATATTTTTATTGGGTTACTTCTCATTCTTTTAAAACAAAACAGTGTTAAAATTAAGTAATATATGTTTATCTCTTAAACAATTTCAGAAAATTCACTCAATCCTTTCATTGGAAGGGAAAGAAGGGTGGAGGGATTTGGGCAGAGCAGCTCAGTGATGCGGAAGAGAACTGGGTTTATAACTCATACCCTATATGCCCTCCAGTGTTCATGTTTCCCCTGAAAACCAGAGTCAAATTCAGTGACACAATTAATATGTAACGGGTGGGACTGAGATAATACAATCAGCTTGCAGGTAATGTAATATTTGGTTGCAATTGGTTAATGTCAGGCTTTGAGGTTTTGAAGGCCTCCAATAGTCATGACCGAGAACTCAGAAATTTGGTGTGTGTGGTTCAAAATGGGCAGAATTGCTATTTGGAGAAACAGGGTGAGGAACATGAGCGCAAGAGTAACTATTACCTGCTTTCATGCAAAGCCCACTGTAGCATGGGAAAACGATTCAGGATAAACTCATTTTAAATAGATCTGGAAAAGAGAAATCGTACTAACCCGTAATGATCTTAGTGTTTTTAGATCAGCAACTCTTTCATTCACTACTTTTGTTGGGGATTATCAGATATTGTTTCACTGCAAAGCATCTGTGATGAGGCTACTGACAGAACAGCTGTTGCTGGCTTCATTTAGTCTTGTCCTTGCCTCTTCACTTTAAATAAGTTCCAGAAGTCTGAACTTTACCTCTTAATGCACTTTTAAGAAATGGCAGGGTGAGTCTGAGAAGATTTTACCTGAGGGTGAGAGCTTAGATATGCCAAACACACTTAATTCTCTTTCTCGTTATAGTTGAAAGAGCATCTTCACTGATTAACCTGAGGTATATACAGTTTGCATACTTCTAGCAGTTTTTAATTGTATTGAGTTGTAAAAAAAGGCACAGTGGTAACTGAGTGACACTAGGAGAAGCACTGCTTATCACTGACTTTCACTTGTCCTCTTCCTACAAGGAAAGGCCATGTTACCAATTGCCAAGGGTAGGCTTTAAAGGCTGTGAGCTGCTCTACTAAAATATGCCAATAAAAAAGTTGCTTTTCACACGGGTCCTTCCAAGCATTTTGGCAGCTCAATGAACTTTTCATTTACACCTCTGTCTATTTATTCATCTTCCTGTATGTACGCTGTATGTACGAATGCAAGCCAGTGTGTATAAAGCCCTGTGTGGAGAGCACAGTGGTGTTTATCACCGGGTATGTCCCCTGATTGTACATCAGCAAACATTTTCATCTACCCTTATACAGCAATGGTGGCGAGGGGGGAGGGAGAGAATCTAAGAGAATTTAAGTCTTTCCTTGGTTTTTAAGTGTGTTGGTCTGAAATCGGTTATGAGACTTACATAAAAGATATTCCTCAAGAGACTGTTGTTCCTGTAGGGATTTTTTTTTAAGTCCACCGAGAGAGAGTCATTGTGGCATGGGACCAAGATGTAGGCCAAGTGGAAATACAGCAAAGTGATTTAATAGAAAAGGTAATTCCTATTCAAACTGGATGGTCCCTTATTCATTTCCTCGGATTATCATCAAATTTATGTCACCAGCAAAGGAGCTTTATTGAGTTTCACAGATATATTCCTTTTGCTTTCATTGTCATTAGTTGGCACACTGACATTTTCATATGTGTCTCAGCTAATGCCTCAAAATTACTCCATCTACAAATGTAACAATTGAACAGATAATTTTAATAAGATTCAGCTTGACTTCAGACTGCACTCCTTCCTTTCTTTATAGAATGCAAATTGTAACCTGTTTTTAAAGCCGTGCAATGCAGTGAACTTTAATGGGATTTGACAACATCATATTAAGCACAACAACTACGCATAATGTACCGAAAAATTGGACGTGAAATTGGAAACATAGCTGAGAACAAAGTAAATTTACATGGTTTGGTAGTTTGAATGTCTGATATCATATTCTCTCATGCAAGCTCCATAAAAAGCAAGGGATTTAACAATGGATATCAGCGGAAAGTGCTTTTAAAGTTAAAGCTGATGGATGGCTTGTCAAAAAAAATAATTGCATTGGTTGGAAAGTCGGGATGCGTGCTGAGGGGGAGAGAACAGGATATACAGAGAGGATGATGGGAAGTGACAGTGGTCTGTCAAGAAGCAGTGGCTGCCCAGAGAAGTGTGAAGCCAGAGCTATAAGGTGGCAGAGTAGAACAGGCTGTCAGAGCGGGAAAGTGGCTTTAATACCCTGAAAAGCAAAGGAATCCGCCTGTCAGCCTTGCTCAGCCGTGCTGAAAGAGGAAAAGAACATGGCATAAAGTTAGAGACATTAAACGGGGAAAAAAAAGAGAGGCCAACGAAAGCCAGTGAGGAGGGGTGGTGAGCTGTTATGTTTTTAAATAGACAAATGACACATTTCTAGGTGCAGCAGGAAAGCAAACTGTCTAAGAATTTTAGAACTGATTAGAGGCTTTTTTGAAAAAGAAATACAAGATGATCAGCATCTATTTCTGGCATTTTAAAATGTACCACATAGCCCTGTGACCTTCCCTTCACTTCCATCTTGTGTAACTGTACTGGCCCATCACCGCTATGAGAGGCGGAAATGGTTTTGTTATGGAAGCAGCTTTGTCCCTGTAAGCATTGGAAGAACATGGTGTTTGAACCAAAATTAATTGTTTCAGAGGTCTCTTTTTAGCCATTCGTAAGGGATTAGCTCATAACAGCTGATTATCAACCTAACCCAAACAATTTTTCTGTAAATTTTCTTAAATGTTGAGTTTAATTTGGCTATACATCATGATGATTTATACTGGTACTAGTGCAATGCCACACAAATAGCAGCACCTATCAATTTTAAAGGTTTTCCACAAATGCTGGAAAACTTACTTATATCCTAAAGATTGTAGAAAACAAAACCCTGAGTAAATGTCAATACAAGTTTTAAAAATGAATTATTTTTCAAATACAGAACTCTGTAATCAGCTGTTACAAATATACTTTAAGGAGAAATGAAAAAAAGTATAAAAATAAAAAAATCTGTGTATATGGGAAATAGATTTGGTGTAGGATAAGACATTAAAAGGCACTGTGCTCCTTAGCTGCTATGTGAGAAAGACATTAGAAGCACAGTCCATATGATACTTTTTCAGTGTGTTGCCTTAACTTTTGTAAAGAAATAGCCTCCAATAGAAAAATGCAAATAAAAACCAGCTCGTGCACTGACATTCAGAAAATGCACACACTATGTTAAAGAAGTTCTGGAATACCAGACCTTGAAAAATACTGAGTGAGATGAAAGCTGCAAGGAAATATTGTTAGGTAGGTTTCAACACTTCTCAGGATTTGACTCAGTTTATAATTGCGATAGAAGTTATTACAAAACAATTAAGTTTCTGGGTGTTGCATCACAGAACTTGTTCTGAATGTTATTAAGGCTGTGTTTGAAATAAAATGCAAGTTAGCGGTTCTCATGTGCAATAGAATAGGAAGCAAAGGTCACAGGTTTTGATCATAAGCAATTCCAGATTTTGGTTTATGTCTTATAATGACAAGCTAATTCAAATAAGGACTTGTTAATGCTTCAGTCCATGCATGCTTTCATGTTTTATTTTTGGTGCAAGGTGTTCAATGGGAGACTTCATTTTCCAACTACAAATGCATATCATCTAATTAATAGAAAACAATTATGTCATAATTAGAATACAGAGGCTAAAAATCCATAGAATTGGTTGCTTTCATAGCATACTTACTCTTTCTGTTGGTCTGAATATGATGTGTCCAAAATGCGTTTCGTGCTGAAGCAGAAGAGCCCCAGTTAAAATGTTGTCAGCATTATGTTACCGGTCCTTTGTTGAAACAACAACAGAAAACTGAGACTATATTAGCATGAATGAAAAATCTAGTGTTGCATAGGCACTTTAAACATATTTTTTAAAAAACATGTATTGAAAGACAGCATTGTTTGCATTTGAAAATCAACGGTTTTATCATTACCTTTTAGAAATGTATTAAGCGTTGAATGTGCATGCTTTGGGGTTGTGCGATGGCCCCACCTCTTAAAGATTCTGAATGCTGGACCTAAAGGGTATTTTGGTTTTTTTTATGGGTGCAATTTCAAATTACATAATGAAAAAATCAAATAAGGATCTTCACTTCTCCCTTCTCACATTAACACCTCATGTAAAGTTGCAACTAAATAAATGAGGAAATTACAGTAATCCATGCCTTTTATGTCTAGATATTTTGTGAGCTTCTAAATGGGAGATGATCTTACAGATTGTATTTTTTTTATCCAAGCAATTTTCCTATAGAGTCTATTGGCGGGGCATATTGATGTATTACATTATATATGTATGAATGTATTACATTATATATGTAGTCTAAGCAAATGCATGAATGATAAAGCTCTTTACTTGGACAAAATGAAAAAAAGAGAAAAGAACATTCCTTCAGAGTTTGAATAGAAGCATTTGCCTGCCAAATAAGATACTTTCTTTCTCCCCTTCTTTAGTCAGTAAAAGTCCTAACTAGAAATGAATGAACACAATAAAATGTGCTGTGTTTGCTAGACACAAAAGGACAATGTTGGAGGTAGAACTGCAACCTCTGCTTGTTTTTCCGTACTCCTTATGCATTCAAAAAATCTGTACTGTTGCTCGCAATATAGTATTTTGTGTATTAATAGCTCTTTTGGTTTGCAAATAACACCTCTTTGTGTCACTTTGTGGTTCCAGAAGGGTCACTGGTTTTTTACACTTTAGGAAGATTGCTGCTGTTATCTGTAAATCTATTGCTTGGACAAGAATGGGATTACATGATATGATTTAAAACAGTATCAGATGTATTTTATTCTTTTCACAAGGAAATGACCCCTTACCTTATGCAGCTTAAATAAATAAATAAAGCTTATACGATATACAGCAGCAAAGCTTTTGCCTTTGTTACCTCTGGACTATTGGAATAAAATGTCTTATTAAGCAAGATATAAGGGCAATGAAGAGTAGAATAAATCAAATTAGTTGACATCTCAAGCTTGGAGCACCATATATAGTGCTAGTGGTTGTCTGCTTAGTAAAATGGATTTAATGAGAAATATCAATGCTGGTATTTAGATGGCTGTATTTTGGTAAGTGGGATATTGGCTTCCAAAACTGTATGATGATGCAGGATTGCAAAGGTTTAAAGTACATCAGGACCCATTGAAATCACTTTTTGCTTCAGCAAGGTTACACATAAAAATATGTTGGGCCTTAAAAAAAAAAAGGGAGCTAATACTGGATTATCTTTTGTAATGTTGTACCTCAAATCCAACAAGGATTGGGTTTGTTTCATAATATGGTCATATATAGAATTTACGTATTATTAACCAGCATATCCTAAGGTATTCAGCTACTCCTGTGTGCTCATCTAAAAGGCCTGAATGCAGAAATTGGTGGTTAAACTGGACTCTGAGAAATCATGATGTAATTAATTTTGATAGAACTGCTGCATATTTATTGTTATTCTGCATGAGAATATTGCTTATTTCTAGGTAACTTCTTCCATATAAATTCCATTGACAGGGTAAAACTTGCACCTTGGCACAGGCAACTCCTAGCATGCAAGGCATCAATTTTCTGGTGTTGAAAATGCCCTGACCTACTATTTCATTATGCTTTACTGCTGATGTGCCCACCCAAGATTCTCATATAACTTTCATCAAAACAATTCTGGAAAATTTATTTCTGTAGTACCCTATGGGGTACGTAATTACTTACAAACAGGAAGTAGAAGATCAAGCTTCCTGTTTGAATGACTCCAGGTCAGATTAAAATCTGTGACACAACAAAAAATCTAAATCGCGCATCAAAAATACCACACCTCTCTTCTCTGACTTCCAAAGTTCATCTGTATTTTACTTTCTTTTGTTGCACCAAGTATACCATGTCCAAGTTTATATATCCATGTATATGCCTGTGTCCCAGGATTGTGGGGATTAGTCAAATATATCAGCCCTTGGAGAGAAACCATGCAGAAGTAGCATGGGATATTGCATTAGAAGATGTGTTGACTTGATTTGTGTGTCTTTTATGGCTTTGATAGGGAGCCAGACAGCATAAAGAAAAGCCCCGCTTGTGGTGATCTAAAGGCAGCAGGATTTTGAACGTTTTTCAGCAGACATCTGCTGAAATAGTTGCTGTTTAGCTTGCCGAATTTAGATTTTCGTGTTAGAAATAAAGAATGGGAGAAGATAGTACTAAACTGGGTATTTCTAGCTGGGGCGAAGGCTCAGGTTAACAGATGTAATGAATGTTAATGAAAGGGGGTCTACATGATGCTTAAACCTGTATCCGTTGTACTTGCGGTCTAGGTTTCTCCAGCCTTTAAGTGCTCTTCTTGCTAATTATTCGTGCTTAGGGTTTTAGCCAAGCTTAGGTATGCGAACTAGTGTAAAACATTCTGTCATGTTGAGAGGCAACAGTAGTAGGAGTTTGTATCTCCCTATTTTACTTTCTGGGAGAAAACACCCGTAGGTGATGTGCAATGCACTCTTTGCCCATTTGTGTTATTTAATAGGAAAAGGCTAGACCTGCAGTGCTTTTGTAATTGAAGCTGTTTGGGATCAGCACTTCTGGTTCAGTTTATTCTAGTGAAGGGTGTCTCTTAAAAAATTTGGTAGAGAGATGTCCTCTCTCATCATGCCCCTAAATATCGCAGGGCGGCCGTGCCTGACAGCTGGGTGTTAGATATTGACTCATCTCCAACTTGTGACAGGAAACAGTAATGAGAAGCTATTATTGTGGAAATGCTAGTTGCTAATAGTTGCTTTTGTGGGTAGCTCTAATAAACTTCAGACCTTTTTACCTAATATCCAGCGATAACAAAAGCACCTTCCTAACATTGTTTGCAGGCCTGTTTGAAATATTAGTTGAGGGGATCGAAGCTCTGTGAATTTGTTCAACCAAACGTGACTGTAGCCGCATAAATAACAGATACTAACTTCCTTTTCTTTATTGAACAAGTCATGTCCTGAAGGCTTCTGTAAGTCACTATGAACCAATATTCTGCTTAGAAACTGGTTTTATCGTAATATAACTTTATATGACTTAAACCTTCTCAAAAAGGTCATGCAATCCATTACTATTTCTGTTTCAGTTAGGTTTTTGCGTTGTTTTTTTTTTAAATAGAAGTGATTTTTTTTACTTTTATGTTTTCTAGAGCCCCTTTGTAGCAGAATTGAATTTTTTATGTTAGATCCTTCTGTCGCATCTAGTTTCTCTTAATTCTTAGTACAGCACAATGTTTTCTTGGCATTCTCTCCCCCCTTTCCACTGTGGGTGTGGGGTGTTTTTTTCTTCTGAATTTGGTGTTTCCTTTGCTTGACGAAGGACCCTAAAGATACAAGGGCATTGAAGAATATAAAACTGGTCAAGATGGATGGCAAAATCCACCATGCATAAATAAAGTACCCCCTTCTCTCTCTCCTTCTCCCCCCCTCCCAAAATGAGCAATGATTGTGTGGTTGAAGACCTGGCTGAATAAGTGTGTCAGGTACTGATTGGAAGAATGATAAATGGAGTGACCTAACAAAGGATTGACTTCTCCAAAAGACAGGCCTTTTTTAATGGATGGAAAGGGAGGAAGCCTCATTTAGAAGGGAAAGGCTGTTGGCAGTGCAGATATGACAAAGGGGAAGTCGACAACCATTGATTTACGTTCGGGAATGACAGTTGAAAAATTCAACAATAATCATGACAAATGAGAAGCGATGCAGTCAGAGGAAAAAATGCCAATACGTTAAGCCTGAGAAGAAATGCCAAGGTCACAAGGAAAGGTTCCCAAACTTCTGCTTTTGACAACCTTAATGGAAATATTGGAAAAGACGGGGTACAGGTTAAAAGGTATGGTTTGGAGAGAGGAATTGTAGGGATGCTAATTAGAATTTGTTCTTTTCAAGGAGGTCATGTGTGTTGCCTACAGTAGCGTTGAGGCGAACTGACCATTAACAGACTGTTATTCTCCAGAGTATCATTTTTTTTCTTGAGGAACTGCTGAAATAAATTAATAGCAACAGGCAAACAATCACATTCATTTTAAAATATCACTTTGTTGCTCGCTGAATAAAGCAGATCTTTAGACTTATTTCACCCTGATCTTATGCCTACTGTATAACTTATTTAAGAAAATAATTGAAGTATGATAATAAATAAGGTTATAAAAGATTTAGATTGTTAGGTCTGATTTGAATAAATAAGTCTTGCATCTGAGAACTTTGAAATGTAAATCTAAATCCAGTAGAATAATCTTGTAGTGAAGAGATTTTAAAATAAACAGTGGCCTGTTTATTTTTGTTTTTCAGCTTATTGAAGCAGTTAGTGGAATGGGCAGACTATGAGTATAAAACACTTTTCTAGTGCATTAAGTTTATATTATATTATTCAGTAATTTACAAAATTGCAATATGCAGATAGTCACTAGTGTAATGAAATGTGCAGCTCTCTGCTTACTTGGAAATCTGAGAAAATAGCATTAGCGAGAGAAACATGCCTACCCAGCGTATCTTATGGAAATGCATAGGGAGGCAGTGAATATCGAAACCTGCTTTATTTGTGTAGTATTAAGTGGCATGAATTGCTTTCAGATGTATCTTACTTGGCAAATATTACAAGATACCGATTTTAAAAAAAAACCAAAAAGCACAATGCAACAACTCCACCCAACAAAACTTCCTTTAGATGTGGCTAAAAAGAGAAAATTCTTAATTAGAAGAAATGATCAAATTCATAATAGCTCATTATTATAATATCTCTTTCAAATTAAACTCATTTCAAACTCCTGACTTGTAAAGAGTTAAGTCCTCACACACAAGTACTTTAATAAGTGCTTAATAGCACGCAGTGGTCATGTTAACCTTACCTGTACTGAAGAAGATTATACATTTAAAAACAAATCTGAAACACAGTCTGGGCAAATAATACCCGAGCTTGAGGGGGAGAAAAAAAGACACACCAAAATTAAAAAACCCAACCCAGAAATGTTATAAATTGCTGGGACCTGTTATTTGAGGTAAACCAGGTTCTACAATGGATTTTTACTAGTCTGCTTATACCTGAGGCTGCAAAGTGGAATATAAGGAAACTAGCCTCTTTAGATTAAACATTTTCTAATCAGCTTTATCACTCATATCTGAATTTATCTTATTTGAGGAAAATGCCAATATATTAGCAAGCGTATATGATACACAAGGTGACCCTACCAACTTAATGACATAATACATTATCCTTAATGAAGTCAATATCTTGTCTTTTAGCTGTCTGTCTATTGGGGCGATTAATTGCAGTGTCATTAAAGTTAGCTCTCTTTTCATTTGAGCTTGACAAGTCGCATAAAACTAATGTTCTTAGTTATCAGCCACTGGAATAGGATGGAGGATGGAGGAAATTGTAGGACAAATAAGGGGGTACTGCAACAGCTAACTCGAAGGAATTTTTCCAATGACTGTTTTCCAAGCCTTCTGTTGCCAACTATGCACTACTAGTTAAAACCTTTGAAACAGAATTACCTTGCTCAGGGTTTTGCTTCTGTGTATTGAGCTTGAAGTAGGACATAATGAACAGCAAACTATCGGAGGCCACTATTTTATTAAGACATTGGGACTGAAAAATTTGCAGAAATAGCCCCATGAGTAAAGTTAAATGAGATTACCTATCCTAAGTTAATGCAATAAACAATATAAAAATATGTATTTTTCTCTTACTGCAGAGTTTCTCATTTATCAGAGTGCAAAATAAATATAAAGCAATTTGGGAAATGAGTTTATATGAAATAATGGTTTTGCATCTTTGATAAAACAAGTTTCAGTGATGATAGCAATGAAGCTGTGGTGCCCAGTGCTAATTGTAGCGCAAAAGCATCACTCCCTGCCTTCCCCCTACCTCTGAAACTACAAGACAGGATGGCTGTAATTTACAGTGTGTTATCTTTGTCTATAGCGGCAAGATGATATGAAGTAAATCAAGGTACGAGTAATGAAAGACTGAAAATTTATTCCTTGGAGCACACTTTAAAGTGTAGTATCTGTTATAGTGGCACTGCCTGAAGACCCTGAAATGAGACTTGGATGAAGGGCAATAAAGAAGCATAGAGGCTCATGTTAATGTTGTTTGTCTGAGGTTAGTAATTGGGTTCCACTGATGAGTTGTGTGAAGACAAAGTGAGAATCCTAGCAAGTATTGTAAATCTTACATTGTTGGAACAAGAAGCAATCCTAACAAATATTGATCCTTCCTGTGCCCAGAGGCGAGGAAGAAAGCAGCGTGCTGCTGAGCTAGTGTTGTTTCAATAGCACCAATTACCTTAGTGAGGCTAGTGCTCTGCATGAAATCCCACCAGGCTCACAAATTGTGAATTATCAATGATTAGGCTTTTTAGATATATCCCCTAAAATCATGCCAGGTTAGCTTTCTGTATCAATTCTCCTTTCAGCCCCCCCAAATGTATTTCTCAAAAGCCTTTATTTTCAGCTTTTAAAATGCTCTGGATATGTTTCAAGTACATTGTATGCGCTTAATCCTTTCTCTCCCATATATCCCCTTCTCCCTCGTTACCCCCCACCCCACCTCCCCTCCATCCCTCCCTCCCCAAAGAAAAGGACAGATTTCTCAGCACTTGAAAATATTTGCTGAAAATTTGTTTAACTTGTATTTTCCTGTATCTAATTTATATTAACTACTAAAAATATCTATAATGAGAGTTTTAAGTTTTAAAGCCTTTAAGTTTTAAAGGCTTATTTTAATAACTTGGGTATACTTTTGACTCTAAATTCAGATTTCTTCTGGAGAAAACTCTCAATCATTATTAAGTAATTTACAAAATTACAGTGTGCTGAAAAATTGATTTCTGACTCTAAATTCATACATAGTTGGATGCCTCTGCTTTCATGCTTGCTTTCTGTCTTATTTGCGGTTATCTGTCCATGTACAGTGAAGCTGCTAAAATGCTGGTTGAAGGAAAGACTTCTTGTAGGGTGTGAGGCAGAAGGTGCCAACAGGAGTCTGCAAGTTCAAAGCAGTGATGTAGCATCGTGACAAGTCCCTGTCCTGACGAGCTGCAGACACCTGCATGTTGGAAGCAGACAAAGGGGGAGTCAGAGATCAGTAGCAGATACAGGAAGGGATCCTTCTCCTGCCACCTTCTAGTTCTGTGCTCTGTCCGCTGGAACAGGATTGTCTCTTCTATGGCATCTGTGGTTAATGATGACTTTAAGGCCAGTACGAGCTTTGCAGAAAATTTATGGAGAATCTTTGCTACACTGTGTGAAAAGGAAGGCCTAGTAAGATAGATGAGTAGTGTATTAACATATATAATTGCTTCTGCTTTGTTGCTTGATGGTAGGCGTTGACCTTGAGGTTACCTACTACCTCAGCTTATCTTTTGGGGAATACTCTGCAATGTGACAAACTTTCTGGCAGGAGCTCTCTTTCTTAAAGACCTGTGCCTTTTATCCAGAGGACTGGACTTTTTCCTCTGTTCCTATTAATTTTACCTATAGTACCCACGTTACCTCTTTAATTTCTCTTACACTTGCTTTTGAGTTCTCACCATGCTGTGTTTGTTAAATTGCTAAGCTGACAGATTCTTAAGTGAATCAGTTGAGAGAGTGGTAGGGCAACTCCTTGTGTCATGCTGGCTGAAAGGACATGGCGGGACATAAAGGAAAGGTTCACAATTTAGATGTGGGTTGGGTTTTCTTTTCTTTCTTTCTTTGCAGGTAGCGTACTGTCACTGCTTGAGGTTGGCAACCGCTAAAGGGGAGCTGGGCAGCTTGGTGTGTCTCTCTGCTACAGAAATGTGAGAGTACTGGGGGGACCTCACTTGGACTGAGTAGGTTGGATGTGAGGGTTCCTAGCATCTGGTATCTGGTTTTGGAAGGCCCTGTAAATTTTTGCACATGAGCCTGCCTGAAGTTTCCATGCAGGTTTAGAAGACGATGTTGTTGATGGCTTTGTGTCTTGAAGAGTTTTCCTGCAGAAGATGAGAACCGGCACCCACTGTTCCGTTGCACAATTCTTTCTCAACTGATCACACGCCAGCAGCAGTTCCAGTGATTTAAAGTAGTTGGTTGATAGGTTTAAGAATCTGTCTAAATGCTATCATGTCTGCACCAATAGCATAATGAGAAATTCATGTCTTTATTGTATAATAATCATAACATAAAAATGCTGAGCGTTATTGCTGGAATGGAGCTGTGAAGCTGGTGGCCTGTATATGTGATAGTTAATACTATTTAGTGTACATTGGTATGGTACACATAGAGCTGCAACCTCTTGGTGTTCAAAACATTTTAATTGTAGGTGCAGAAAGCACCAGTCTATTTTCAGTAGGACTACACAGAGCATTATTGAAACCATGCTTTTTCCTGGGGCTTAGACATCTGTTGGAAGGAATTCTGCACTGCTTATGTTAGCAGTAAATATAATTTTATACAATATTAAACAAACTCGGGCCTTGAGAAAAGAAGGTGGGTACAATAATGGTCAGTTTTCAGTATGAGGTAATTTTCCAATGTTACAGTGTTTCCTCTTAATGAGGAAAGGAACCACAAAAGCAAGTGTATCAACAAAATTTCAAATAGAATTGGAGAGTTGTCTTGTTTTTTTAGTGTTCAACTGCATTTGTCTACCATGCTTGAGTTTTCCTAAAGAAAATGCTAATGTCTTTTTAATAATGTGTGGATTGCTATATGTCAAATTGGACTACAGGTGATTGACCACCGGGATAGAAGCTGACTGACAGTGGGCTATAACATGAAAGCTGCAGGCTAGGGGAAGTTTTGCAGGAGTCGACCTTTTCTATTTAAGAAACAATGCTTGTTCTTTGCGAGTGATAGACTTTGAATAAATTGTATACCTTTGAATTCTCCCTCCCACACTATAATATACTTTTAATTGCTTATGTTTAGACATACAAAATCAATGATCCTCCAAGCCCACCATGCCAGCAGCCATTCCCTCAGTTTCAATTTTGTATTTAATTCTAAAGGAGAAAACAAATAAATGTGAAGACAAAGAGTCATTCAGTGTTTTGTAACTTTTTTTTTCAATCCACTTTTAGATTTTCACAATGGGATATGTGTTTTATGACCTTCCATTAAACTGAGGTTTGAGCCTTTCCTTTCATTTAGAACTTTCCACGTTTACTTGCCCTGGCCATTGTCCCACTCCACTGTCTGACTACCAGAAATAACGTATATGAGACTTAGTGCAAGAGGTTGTTCAAACTCTTTAATTACCATATAATGTGGCTGGTTATTTCCCATATTGACCTTACTAGGGTAAATGTAGAATACTATTTTCCTGCTCCACCTTTTATTAAGTTCCTTTTAGCACTTGCAAATGATTTAAGGCATTCTGGTAATCTCTGGAAATCCAGATGACTCTGTTCGACACTGTTCAATATAATTTCTTCTGCTTGTGCTGCCACCATGGGACTCTGGGAGTAGCTGCCATATTCTTAGTGGTTACACCTAGATGTTTAGATGCCTAGATTTTGTTTCTTCTTGCAGCTTTCTGCTGTTTCTGGACCCCATTCTGTGATCTAAGTCCCAAACTCAGTAAGTTTTAAGGCTAAAATTTGCTTATTTTAATTAACTTGTTAATCATTTTGACAGGCATCATTTCTGGGACAGAAATGGATGGATATTTTGATTAATTTTGGTAACTGCTTCTGCCTATTTTACAGCATTCTTTTCTTATAATTTAATTTAATATATGTAGACTAATTAATTGATAAGTAGTTTGATGCCTTACAGTGCTCTGGGAAGCTTTAAACATCTACCCCGTCTTGACTCTGCCTACTTAATAACCTCACTCTAGTAGTCCAGAAGTCTGAGTAATGCAAAGAAACATAGATCAGCCACAAAAGTTCTCCCTTTGTACGGACTCCAATATTCCTCTTATAATCCTATGCAGTATTTGGAAAACAAATGCTTTTTCCCCTCTCTGCAGGTAAGCCATGACTTAAGTTTTCCATCCTATTGCTTTCAAGACCAAACTTTCTAAGGGAACACAGAGAGAAGGAACAGTCTTGCATGCTTCACATCATCTAGACAGTTGCCCTGCTGCAATAAAAGCTGTGGATGTCTCTGTGGCAGGCTTGTAAGTGTCTTTAGCTGCCCTTTTCATTTGTGTCCTTGGACTCTGTTACCTATTTCAGGACAAGGAATTCACATTGTGGCTTGGGCCCTATACTCTATCCAGAGATGACTGTGGAGTCTGAGATGGACAAGGCTATTCAGTAGAATTGTGTGAAACAGTTAATGTACTCCATGAAATTTTTTATCATGCTTTTGAAGACAATTTTCACATTGTTTTGTTATCCAATAACAAAACAATATAATTTTTGCATGTCTTCTATTATTTATGTGTAGGGAACATCTTCAAATTTTTGAGAGAAAGAGCTGAGAGATAGGAGGATGAGAATACAAGATGCATCACGGGGTCTAAGCAGCACAGTAATATATGAAGAACAACATTGCTGTTCTGAAGATGAAAAGTTTTGGAAAATTCACAGCTTTCTAATGATTTTTAGACCAATCACTTCATTATTTGAAATAGAAACGTCTGTACTGAAGGTGTTTATTACTTTTCTGTGTTTTAATCCTATGTTTTACCATGTGAGATTTCTCTTGAAAGCAGAAGTTTATTCCGTTTTCCTGCAAGTAATTATATCACCCCACTGAAAAGACTCTTGTGGACTAATAGTTGTATTGATTAGAATCCTTCTGATTTCTGATTTTCCCACAATGCACGCAAAGGATTAACCCTTCTCCTCCATACGTGTGTTTGCGAAATCTCTATCTGTCAGCCACAAGGCTTTTCAACTAAAGTAAGATCACAGCCTACAACCCCCACGTTTATTTTACAGAGAGAATGATATTTTTGTATTTTTATGACACAGATAAGTAGTGAATACTCATTTTTGCCACCTAACTCCACATGCCCATCATTGGAGTGTAGCTGTTAATTATACACTTATCTCTTTTCCTAAGCCTCAACAAGAAACTAGGGACCACTAAAACCATGCTCTCTTTCATTAAAGAGGAAATTATTACCATATATTTTTGTAATAACCAATAACATTTCAAATTACTCACATTTATAGCTTGTAATCAAGTTTATGTTTAACCTCTAATCCCCATGAAGTAGGTAATGACTGGTTTGTTAGTTAACCACTCATGGGAAGTTAAGGGCAGTTAACAATCTACCAAACCAGTCATTAACTACAGTAGTGACTGATTTCTTAGGTGTTATTGGCATTATAAACTTCCTTCAATGGTTTGTAACAGAAATATTAATTTGTAAAGGAAAAAAGCATATTCCAGTTACTATGCTGTGACAGGCTGAAAAATTTGCTAGCCCCATTTTATTTCATTTCTCCTCTTGCCCCCACCCCCACTAAAAAGTGCGTAGAAGAGGGTGAGTGCTGGCTGCACTCTTAGACTACGTATATGGGTCCTTTCAGAACAGGCACATTGGAAATATGTTAATAGGATTAATTTAGACAAATGTGGACAGCTCGGGTTTGAAGCCCTCTTGGATGAGATTTCCTGCTGGTAGGTAAATATGTCCTCCCTCTCTAGCGCTCGGAGCCTGTAGCAACAGTGTCATGGCACTGGTGTATTGTGATATAAAGGAAGATGATTCAGCATGACATGTGCTTTAATTATGTGTTTCATTTAAATACTTTTTGTTCGATATTATAAAGCATACTAATTAAAAGGTACTGTTTCACAAGCGTCACTTTGACGCAGAATGATTAAGAGTAGCCTGTTTCTTTAGGTAATTTAGGCATCACACAGAGGTTAAAAGTAGAGTCAAGCTAAGAATTTTCATCACTTATCCAGGTTAGCATTTTTGTTGGTTTGAATACTTTAATAATGAATTAGCTGGCTGTTAAATACCTAATTTCTCCAGATGAATAGCTTCCAGCTTTTCTGTTTCTAAAATTGTGCAGAAGTATGGGTTCATACAAGTATCAGAGCTTGCTTATACTAATCAGTGTAAATCACTAAGAACTTTCAATGAATGCCGTCTACCTGATCTCATGTTTACTTCCTGTTCTAATTAAACTGAAGCCCATATGAAGCTTAATTAAGAACCTTTTATGGATCCTAGGCTTTAGAAGGTGTTTAATACATTATTATATTTTTTTAATCCCATGAGCTCTAAAGCTACCGAAAAGCAGACTGGAGTTTTGGAAGCTTTTGTGCTGCTATATCCATATTTGGTGTACTCTTCATGTTTTCTTACTTTTTCCTCTTTATGTGAGACAGATCAAAAAGGAAAGGAAAAAAGTAGTGGATGTCTTTTTTTCGGGCTATACCATACAGGACATTGGTTTCAGTATGGAAATGTTTGAATTATGTTTAAGCTCTCTGTAGGACTCCCATTGAGTCCCTGTCTTCCAAAGAAGGGATAAATACCCAACCTTGTTGTCTTATGTTTATGATAGAAGATATCAGCATGAAACAGCTGAAATGCTCTTTTGCATCTCTTTTTGTTGCACTGTTTCACGCTTAACTCCAGGTCTTGGCCTTGTTTGCATGGTTCTTCTGTTTTGTATGAAATCTGCCAGTTTGTAGGATACTTGAAATTTTAAAATAAATAAATAAATATACGTAGGAAACGGAAAGCACTCTTTTTTAACTGAACTTTCTGTTTTAATGTGTGAGTAATTTAATGTTAATTTTCTCTTCTATGTGTGAATTATAAACGCTTGTGGTAAATACAATCTGGAGTTTTAAATGTAATTAGCAGAGTTCACAGTGTGTTCTGTGGGGTTTTGTTTGTAGTTTAGGTTATTTTAGGGAAACATTTGCGTTACTGGAAAGCAGTCTCACAGGGCTAAAACTTCCAGCCTTATGAAATGTAGGATGTGAGTGCATATGTCTTTCCCAAAATAGGCTGTTTATGTATAGTAGCCCCTACTTAGGGTCAGCACCTGGGGGAACTATGTCCATGCAGTTCCTCAAGCTGCTGGAAGCTCATCAGATGCTTCCAACAAGAATGATAATTGATGTCTGCTACAGCTGTATGTTCCATGTGGAGTGGACCTCTCCCGGATAGGTACTGGTCTGAATCTGTTCGTTTCATGTAGGTCATCGAACAGCTGTCAAATACTAACAGCTTTAGGTCGCAACTAGCTTGGCCCACATTTGAACCAGTGACCTAGGGGTGAAAGGCATTTTCCAGCACTATCAATCCCCTCAGACATCAAGTCCCCCTCGTAGGCTTTCCACTGGAACTTCCACCAGATAAATTGTGTCTGTGATTTCGTTTAATGTGACACCAGATCTTGTAAGAAAAATATCTCACTGACTTGTCAATGAAAGTTCTTTGATTTGTATTTAACAATATATAGCACCACTTTACAAAGCATCACATTTTTTATACCTTGGGTATTACATGGGTTAAAGATAGCCATACTCAAATTGTAGTTTTGCAGTTACAGGCTGATCTACTGTACTGTATGTCCCTTTGGGGAAAAAAATGCGAGTTCCAGCCACAGATTATCAGGAAATTCCAGGCAAACTGCAATTGCGTTGTGATAATGCGGTACTTTGTTACTGAGCAGGTTAAGAACTGATATCCCCATTATGTAGCATATCATGAAATGAATGTTATTGTTAAGCATAAGGACAGGACGTATTAGAGGTATCTTTTATTACATAGTCTTCATTACAAAAGAACAGCGAGTGCTAAAACGTTATCCGTATGATAGGTAGAGGTACATTGTTCTTGTGCTGCTGTCTCTGATTAAGACTAGGATAATGCACGGTTCCTGCCTTTTATGTCCATCAGGAAATAAGACAGACCAAGGTAAAATAGATGAGTGTATGTTGGCAAAAGATTAAAAAGACCAGTGGTAAAGTCCATTAATAATTCTCATATTTAGGATTTGCTTGGTACTGTACTTACAGAATCTACAACATTTAATCTCTTTTCAGAAAGACCAGCTGAGAGAACCTTTTTCCTCCTCTGAGTGATAGGCCTAGATTTTCGGAGGCAGCACATTTGTCTGTCAGAACTCTTGGCTGGTGTCGTGATTTAGTTTCCGTCAAATGATGCTGGTGTCCGGTTGATGATATAGCCTTGCTGGATATGGGGAAATTTGTTACCTTTAGCTTTGACAGGAAGATAATTGCTGATGGTTAACAGAACTGTGCAGAATCCATTGGTTTTGCAGCAACACAAGCAATGGAATCTGCCTCAAGAAGTCAGTCTTTTCACATAAACTTTTGTAGGCTGCTTCGTCATAAGACAAATTTTATTTTTTGTTGCACCAAAGGATATCTGTGTATCAGTAGCTTTGAAAGTTTATTGACCTGAATAGAAACAGTGTGTCTTACAATGGCAAAGACTTGATGATGTAGCATCATTTTGTATTAATCACAGCACTTGTGATCTCCTTTTTTTTTTTTTCTTTTCTTTTTTTTGACAGTTGTCAAAAGAAGGGAAGGGGTCAGTGAGTGTTTGCCGTTGCTGACCGAAAGCACCTCTTATGCGTATAACTTGTTAAATACAAATAGTGAAAATATTAAAACAGGTCTCAGAATTAGGGTGGAATAGGAAAAACTTAAAGTGGTAAATAGTGAGTTAATACAGAAGAGATTTTAAAATCCACTTAAAATGCTAGATCTGAATTTCGAGGAGTTACCATAAATTATGGTCAGTGGCAACATTTTGTGATGTCTTTCTTAATTTTCAGCTTTTTGTGGGCAAAGGCTTCACTGGATTTTTGCCAAGAGTACTATAATTGTTTGCAATATTTAATCACTATATCAAATTGCCTTTCTCCAGATTTCTTGTAGCACTTACTTCTTGGATCTGGACTGTATGATACAGAATTGCCTGAAAAGCTTCTTCCACTCTTCCTCCCCCATGTGACAGTGAAAAATAAATTGGTTTTTAATAGCAGGAGAATAAAATCTATAAATGGAGTGACCAGCAATATCACCTTACTTGTCTTATTAGTAATGTTTTTTACTAGTCCTAGACTTCTAGAATGGTTTAAACAAGTAGGAGTTAGATCTATATTTAGTTAGATTACTAAATATCTCTATTGGGGCTCTTTTTTCCAATAGAGGAATTCTGTCAAATATAGGACAATATGAGGCTCCTGTGGAGAGGATTACCCGGTCTCTCACACAATACATGTAATATATGCAGTACTTTGTTTTTAAAATGACTATTGATTTAGAGGTGTTCCCCTTCAAAAGGTTTACATGAAGATTAACTGAAAGCTAGACTCATCTTCATACCTTTCTTCCATTCACGTGTCTTTAATATCTAGCCTCCAAACATCCGTATGCTTACTACCTTCATCATTCCTCTTAAGTTTCCAACATGTGTCCTCAGATGCTTTTTTTCATTTTGCCTTCAAAAGCTGCTTTCCCTGCATGTATTTTCAAATCCCCATTCTTCTTCTCAACTCGTTTTGGTAGCTGCTGGCACTTAGCTTTCATGCCTATATCCTATGTTTGTATCTTGTGAGGAAGAAGATTTGGGTTTAAACTTCTTGATTGTTCCTCAAGGTGTGGAGTAAGCAACCACAGCTCTAGTGAAGGTCCAGCTTGTTACTGAAAGGTGGGTCTGCTAGCATGGGATCTAATTAATGACTTTCATCTGCCCTCAAAGGAAGCACTGATTGCCACTCTGACAGCCTCTGGTGTAGAAAGTCTTGGAAGTCAAGCCATGTGGTTCCACGTGCCAGGGTCACTTGTGAAAATAAGAGCATCCTAGGGTAGGGAGTGTGTGTGAAAGCAGAGCTGCCACCTACCCAAATTTTTTGTCTTTAAAATATTAATGATATAGTTTACTTTCCTGTTGTATTAAGGAAATAGGAAATTCATTAAGTGATTTGAATTTCTTGGTCATTTAATTAACGTATATTTTTATACCTACCTTGAATTACTACAAGTTTTGTGTGATCTGACTGCCGCTATGCATTAATTTCCCAACAGAGCTACAATAAGGAGTTTGTCATTGTAGCCCAACATGCAGGTAGTGTTTCTTCAATGTGGTTCAAATGTTTGAAAATACAGGTCTTTCCCCGCCAAAAAGCTGTGTCAATCAGGATTCTGACCTTAAATTCTGACTTAAAAATTCTGTAATTGACCTGTAGCTCTCTTGAGTCGCATTTATCTACCTTGTATAGGGCTGGTTTAGTAGTTAAAAACATTGTAGGTTATGATGTGAAGTGATGGAATAAAGGGGATGATTTCACTGAAAGTGCCATGTGGCAGCAGCTCAAGTGTAATGACTTTTTAAATAGCTTATGGGAAGAAAAGAAACTGTGTTGTATTCTCAGCGAGATGTCACTAAGATCTAAAATTAGAGAAGTTATTCTGAAACACCGAACCTTTCCCCTGAAAAACAAAGAATGTTTAAATTGCATGTTGTGCCTCAAAGTTTCAGTCCCCTCCCCTTGCCCCCACTCCCCCAACTCTGCATCATTTTATTTTCTTTACTTGGTTTTACCACTGTATGACCTCGTGTTGTATTTTTTCTGAATGACAATGAAAGTAATTGAAAATATTGATTGGCAGTACAGTTAAGTTGTCAACACAACCATTTAATTTGTCAGGAGGACTTGTTAAATTGTCAAAAATCATATAAAAAAACTCCTTCAGTCACTGATGATATACATTAGAGATGTTCACGAATCAAATGGGCCATTTTTGAGATAAGTGTGGAAGAAAAATTCTGAAATGGCTTTCTTCAGATATTTTTTTTTTCTTAAGGTCAGATTAAAAAAGAATACCCAGTGAATACCTGGCTGGCAAAGACATTCAGTAGAGTAACCGGACACAATATTACTTATTTTCCAACAGCACCGTTACGTGCTTGGTATTTGGAACAAAATGGTTTGAAGTTGGGCATTATTTCTGCAGCAAGTGTATTTATTGCAGTGGTTTACTTATTTGAATGTTTGGGTGCTTTGATCTTAGGTTTTATAAGTAGGCTATACTGTAAAAGACAACACTATTAGTGTTTTATGGACCTTATCTCTGCATTAGGATAAGTGCTGCGTTTTGTCAACGTGAAACTATGCAAAAATATCCTTACACGTGATTTGAATCTGCACACTTAATCTTGGATACTGGTACAGCTTAAGGTGTGCTGCGATTCAAATAAAACAGTACAAACTTCTCTGCAGTGTCTTGTTTTTGGTTTTTTTTCTTGTTAATGTCATGGTAATTTGAACTGTAGGTGAGATTTTTCTAGGGTGCCTCAGGCAGTTAGTTGCACAATTCCGGTTGGCCTCACAAATCCAACCAATTTATAATGCAATTCATTGGGAAGTGTTCCCACTGACCAGAAACTGCATTTTTGCAGTTCTTCTTGTAGCTTTCCTTTTCTTGTGGCTGGTGGTATTCCAGGTGATGTCAAATGTTCTTTTCTATTGGTTTTGCCAAGCCAACTGGGAGAATTGAAAAGTGAGTTCCTTAATTCGCCACCATTAAAATCTGTGATATTTCTTACATTAGGACTCTGGTAAAGGCATGTTCTTAGCTCTTAGTGCTGCAGATTCACAAGATGATGGATTTTGTTGTGGGTATATTAGAGAAAAATATTTCCATTTTTAAGATGTAACAAAAAAGATTCATAACTTTATCTTGTACCTTGGCATTTGGTCCATGTTATTCAAGAGTCTTGACTTTACAGATAAAAGGTGTCACCAAATCTGCAGATTATGATTAGGAAATATAAAGAGCAACATTTTAAGATCCATATTTGAATAGTGTGAGACAGATATTGTCAAGACTTTCTGCAAATATTAAGTGATGTTATGATCTGTTGTAGACAGTTGCGAATGAGTTTGTGCTCCATATAATCATGTGTTCTTAAATGGAATGCATGTGGATGGTCCTTGCTTTTCTCTGTTGATCAGAATTCTGCATTAAAAGTCTTAAAAATGTTTTGGACTCACTTTTTGTGCCTAGATTGGCAAAATATTTCTAGCTTTTTTTTTTTCTCTGCCAAGCCCCTGCCTTTTCGCTTCTATCCAATGGGATCTTACCTGGCAAAACATCAAGTAGTCCTAGTGTGTAGAGTTTTGCATATCTGTAATACTTTGCAGATTTGTACTTTTTGTAAGTACTTTGGGATGGAATGCACTGCATAAATATGTAAATACACACATTTATTTATTACAGCTTATTTTCTTTTCATAAAAAGCTTCCCCTTTTTCTATTATATCTGTAAACTAGTTAGTGAAAATACTTGTATTTAAAATGTACTTATTTACAGCTGCAACTCATTTTTAATAAAACAGACTGTTCAAAACCAAAACCCATTTCTCGAAGTAGTCATTCTTCAACATGAAGAGTCATTAAGAGGAAAGCAGAGATCAGATGGTCTGCAGCTGGATTTAGGAAAGACGAAGACTGATAAATAAATAAATAAATGCGCCCAAAGCACAGTTGTGGGGTTTAGGGAATAGTTAGCAATAATAGCTTGTCTTAGGTCAGAGAATTTCAACCTTATCACATCAGTGTGTTAAATAACATTTTCTGAAATATGGTTTTGCCTTTTGAGGTTATAAAAAGTCTCGTTCTGCCTTCCCCCAGTGTAGAAAGCCACACCACCCTCACTGTGACAGTCCATGTCTCTCCTGCCCCCAGCATGTACATTTAAAAAACCTTACACTATTATAAATACAATTGTCAATATACCTTAATTTATCAAAGATCGTTTAAGAAAAAGCTTGCATGTTTTATAAGCATGTTAAATTAGCCATGTGTTCATTATATTGGAGATTTTACGTTTTAATTATGATTTGTGATGTCCAAATTATAGGTCGGTGTGTATGCCTTTGTTGCAGTGGCTTTTTCTCATCTATCAGTTCATTTGAGCTGTAATATTACTTTCTTCTAATAAATTTTTAAGCTCATCAAGTCAGGACAGGAAAATTGTCCATGGATTGGTCTCCTACTGAGCTCCAAGTATTAAGAAGGGGGGTCGGGTGTCTTCAGAATTGCTCATTCCGCTTGCAGGATGCGGAGAAGCTTTGTGCCAGAGTCCTGACATATGAGAGAGAAGCAGCTCTAACCTGAATGTTGGAGAATCCTGACCTTAATTGTTCAGGACAGGGACAATGAATCTTGATCCTTGGAACAGTCTTAGCTATTCTGGGAAATGTAGTCATCTCAGAGTATGACAGTTTGGTTATTACTGATTAGACATGTTTCAGATGAGATTTCCAGGGATCAGTGATTAACATACACCATCTACAAGTAATATTTTTTCAGGGTCAGATTCTGCGGGGAGCTTGGTTACCTCAAATTCTTCTTAAGTCGCTGCTTTCTTGTTTTAACTGTTGAATATCTATTGGTGCAAAAGCTTGCAATTTCTTTGTACTGTTTTTTTTTTTTTTCCTCTCCTAGTGGGTAGGCATACCAAATTACTTATGGAAAAGCTAATACAGCTAAAGATATTACATAGCAGAGTATGCTGACTAACATTCTCCTGGGAAGTGCTTTCAATAGAACACACCATAAATCTGTTATTTATGAAAGGAGCTCTGTCTCTCTAAAGGTGTAATTTCTTTACTGTTGCCAAAAAAATATGTAGCAGCCCTTATTTCTGTAAATGTTTTAGGCTAGGTAGATTCTGAATTTTCAATACTTCAAAGAAAAAATAGTATGAAATATTTATGTAATAGGAGGAGAGATTTTTGATAAGTACCAAAATGTACATGCTTCCAGAAAAGTTGTGGTGGCTTGCTCTTAGAAGATGACCCAAGGTGATGGCTGGACATAATAATAGAGTTCATTAGTAAAGGGAAATGTGAACAGCATGGAAAGTGTCATGGCTGTGTATGCTGTCAGAGGTCTTATGGAAGAAATGGATGTTTCTCTCTAGACTTGGAGTTTTCAATAAGCTTCCAAAAGCTAATTGTGTAGTGCAACATGTGTATTTAGTGCTATAATTATACTAATGATATTCTTTTGAGGTTTTCCCTTCCTGCATGTAGCTGGGTGCAATATGCCCTTAGGCATTTTAGACCTGTAAAATGCAGAATGTTTTCTGATTAGTGATCTTGCATGTTGTAGGTGCTCAGTGCTTTGCAAGGTCTGATTCTGATTAAGGGATGTGGGGAAAAATCACCTCGGTAGTGCTTGAACTCTAGAAATGTTGGAGATGAAACCATACTCATTTGGCTTTTGTAGCTTACTCCCATTTTCCTTCTTTGTTAGTTTTTTTGGGGTTTTTCCCCCCATGGCTTTACAGCCTTGAGTTGAATTGCCACTCAGAATGGAGCATACACCAATTTTAAGCAGGGCAGATAAATATTGTAGGCTAACCTAAGCAGCATGGCCTTTCAGTCTACTGAAAATGCAGCTCTTGGCATGATTTCTTGTTATTCTAGTAACCAGAGAAGCTTACTTTGCTCAGAACAGTGTATTCTATTTTAAAAAAAATATTAAAAATTCTGGTATAAACTCTGCTCTACTGTGTTTTCACTAACATTTAGAGAACAAGCAGAGAAAAGCAATGTGTCTTTGTCCTCTATCTACTACATAAAATACAATGTAAGCATTTTACAAGCATAAAGTATGACTTTTTTTTTATTTAGAACTTCACATTTGAGGATTGTGACTAACCAATCCTTTTATCCAGGCCTGTTATTTCCTGCTTAGTATGTAAAGATGAAGATAGAATGCTTCTTACGTAAGAAAACTGGCATAAAATTAATCCTGGGGTCTGTTTCTACCACTGCACCAGGCTTTCCTGTGATCTTTGAAAGGTCTTAGTTTCTTACAGTGTGGCTTCCTGTGCATAAAGCAACTAAAACTTCTTGCTGACAATTTTCTATACTATGCTGATATTTCTGGAGGTCAGGGGCTTGCTCTTGCAATCCATGTTTGGACTCTCAGAATGACTGTGCCCTTGGTCTGAAATTGTCATGCAAACAGCAGGTTGATGCTTATAAAGAGCTGTTTGTCTTTGAGCACCTAGGTGGTCTTCACAGCAGGTAAAGAGCTGAAAAAAGCTGGCAGAGTAACAAATTAGTATTTGTCTATGTGTTTATGTGTATAAGGTTAAATAAAAAAATGAAAAGGTTTGTATAGTTATTTGTATAACAATGCCTTAGACGTATTGCACTCCTGTGTGCAAAAGACCTTGCACTGTTGGAGTATTTGGGAATGACTGATCCACTGCGCCATCAAAAAATAGTAGTTAACTGAGTTCAGTGAAATGACACGATAAATGTTGAACTCTTACCAAATCACTGTTTCACTCATTATTGATGGCTATTTACCTATTTACATTCATCAGTTACTCTTTGTGTGTCATTCTTTTGTGGCTATGCCTATCTGATAAAATCTTACATCTAGCTGTCTCTCTCGCATCCCTTCTTACAAAATCTGTACTACCTTTTTCATTGCATCCTATATTTTTATACCAACTGCTCACACAGGTGCTGGTTATTCCCTTTATTAAAAAAACCTATATTCCATCAAAAGTATTCAACTATGGCTTCCTTACTTGTGACTGTCATTTTCTGAAGAACAGACTCTAATGTGGCTTTTGGTTTATTGTGGAATATCTAGCACCTACTAGCCTGTAACTGTCAAAAAGTGATGAATTAGCAATAGTGACTCACACTTGGTCCTTTAATGCCCATCTACACCCAGAAGTGAGTTTAAAACTTCTTTCATCTCCCTTTTGGTATGATCTTCAACAAAATTCTGATAAAAAGGCATTCCCTACCCTGACTCTAACTCTGCGGTCTCTAAACCCAGGACTTGGTGACGAAAGAGTATTGCGTTAATTCTTGCACCATTTAGTCTCCTTATCTAATAGCACAGGCTTATTCTTTGTAACTAACAACAATGAAGGGTGCCTTTAAGAAATCTCCAGTGAGCATCGAGGCATTACAGATTAGGTCAGTAGAGCTGCTGCTAGGTTGAGCATGATGGATGAGTGGGAGAATGAGTTTCTGCCGCATGGTATTGTGAAATCTTTTCATTGTCACCAACGGGCCTATGAGGGGCTGATGAATGAGGGAGCAAGTGTCAGAAACGCCCTTCCTTGCCCCGGTGCACTTTTAATATCTCCCAGAGCTACAGGATGAGTATTGATAAAAGTAAAGTTTAAAAATAACCATGGAGTGATAGGTAGCAATGATTTAAGGAGAAAGCGGCGATGGGGTTAGAGAGGGTTCATTTTCTAAAAGCTCACAGCAAAGAGGAAGCTGAACCGTGTGGATCGGAGAAGGAGCGGGAGGCTTTTTAGAAGAAGCTAATGTGATGAGGATGACGAGTTCCTTGATGGATGAGTTACTTCCATCTGGTTGCAGTATATGTAATAAATAGCTGTGCTCATGTTTGACCTCTCCCACTTACCAGGCACATCTTTGTCTTTTGGGATATCCAGGAGAGAACTGTCCGTTACGGTCAGGGGGAAGGGGCAACAGGGGAGGAAGAAAGATTGGCCAACATACAGAGCTTGGGAGGCTCACAGGGCTTGCCTATATGACAAGGGAAAATGGTGTCAAAGTTGTATAAAGTGAACAGGAGATAAATTGTTCCATTACTTCCTGCGCAACATCATTTTAGAATAGGAGGCATATTTTGCAATTATCTTTTGCATAAAAATCTTGCAAAGTCTGTTTGTTCTTGCTCTGGATTTGCAGAGTAAATTATTTTTTGCTTTGACTTCTATTTTTTTTTTTTTTGAGATTCTTATTTCTGTCTCATCCAGGGAAAAGTTAACAAAAGAATTGTGTTTCTTAATGTAAATGGTTTGGTGGAGGCCAACAAGAGTTCTTGCTTATGGATAGAACTTGTCTCTGCCTTTGGAAATTTTTATCACAACAGATAGACAGGAATGAGCCAAAGATTTCTTTTGCTTGTTGTGGAGAACTTCATTCTGGAAAAAAAATTGTTCATTATAGCTTCAAGGAGTGTGCTCAGAAAGTAAAATGTGGTGCTAGATGCTTTAGTGTTGTCAAAGCCTTCAAAAATAATCTGAATTCCTATCTTTCTGTTGATTAAGCTAGAAATGATGTGTCAATAGAAACATTTGGTGAAGGGCCTGAGTGAATCCTCTGAGCGTAAGGAATTCAAGGTCTTGCACTGCAAACATTAAAACTAATTTCCCCTGCTTTTCCACTTAAACGCCTTCCCCCCATCCCCGCCCCTATTCAAGACCAGGATTTCTCTCCTCTGTTTCATACAGCGTGGATCACAGTCCTGGAGTAACGATAGAAAAGGATTGCAAATGCAAAGTTTGCATTTCTTTGCATGTGTAGCTGATGTAACCTCTTTTTAACACATGGTTTTTTATGAAACCTATGGCTGAAAATATTTTAGACCTCAATTTTTTTGTCATAGTAAAACTCAAACAATTATACATCACCCAATGCTAATATGAATTTGGCAGCACATGGTGTAATGGTTTCCATGTAGCCACTATGATGCCTGCTGTGAAGGGGATGTGAAGTACAGACATATACTACATGCTTAGTGATGGATCCATAATATCATTCAATACAGTATAAAAATCTTTTTGAAAGGCTGTGTTTATTCAAGGCAGGGGGTTACATTTTGAATTTAGCTTCAGTGTAATGTTTAAATGTGCTAATTAATAGCAAAAGAGTTGATAAAATTCATTTTCAAGTTACATGACAGAAACTGTTACCCTTAAAATCATGCACTCTTTTGCATGAGTGTGTGTATGTTATGCATACGTAATCACATAAAAATGCTTAGGGGTGTTTATAAACAGTGCCAATTGTACTTCATGACAGTAGGCTGGGTTTCAGCAGATGTTAAAACCCCATTTTCTCCTGAATTCCATGAATCCAATGTTTACTTGGGAATTTCTTCTCTGCAAATGGTTTCCTTTTTCTTTGCAGACAGTACAAGAATGAACTAATTTGACGTTTTGTGGCTAAGCAACAAGATATTTTTTTTCTAATCACCTACAATTGCCATACTCAAATAAGTATGTCTTCTGTTTTAATGTTCTCCTGGTTTAGTGTGCTTCTTTCCACATTTTAACATGTCTTTCCTTCCTAGCAACTATTCTTTGAAGGAATAGTGGTAATTATGTGAGTATTATTAGCTATGTAGCAATAGTACCATTGCATACCATAGTAGTAAAAACGAATAGTATTACTTAATTAGCTGGGGAGATCTAAGAATACCATGCTTCTGTGGAGGTGGCGTGGTGGGAGTGTTGTGTAGATCTTGCCATAGTCACAGTTAGTGGAGGCACTAGAGAGAGGAGTGGTCATTCCACCCTTGGGATCGCTGGAAGTCAATTTTTCTGGATTCCCTTTATGGTCAGTAGGCACCAACAGGCTCCTTGAGTTCAGAGCAGAAGCCTGACCTCCTGTCCCTTGATTCTCTCTCCTGCATTGCTCTATTACTATTAAACATATAGGAAGCTTG